>JANAVB010035319.1:102500-368944 GCA_029216955.1 Iris pallida
TATCTTACTCTAGATTACTTTACTTGATGCTGAAGAACATGTAGGCAACTCTAGAGGGGGTGAATAGAGTTTATAACAATAATAGCCAAATAAAAATAAACTCTTTTCACCACTAGTAAATAATCAGAGTAGTAAATGCGAAAATAAAAAAGATTAAGAGAGCATACGCAAACACAGTCGTTTTTAACCTAGTTTTCCTCGTGGAGGACTAGTCCAGGCCTGAGAACTCTAGCTCAGGATTAAATCCACTATTTGTGAAATAGTAGTTACAGCCTGTGCCTTTCTTCAGAAGAGCACGTCAACTTCTTACAAAGATCGCTGTGGCGATGCTTGAAATTTTCCAAGCGACTTTCTTGATTCTTGCACAAACTCCTAACTGAATAGCACTGAGCACTTTGAGGCTTAGGAAGCTTGTGGCTAGTAGATGAGAAGGTTAAGGCTTGTATGAGGCTTATAGAAGAGAAGATAAGATAATTGGATGATTGAAAATAAGAGAATTCAAGGCCTATTTATACTAGTTGGGATAGGCAGAATTCGGCCAGAATTCTGTGTCAAGAATTCAAATTTTTGACCGTTGGACAACTAGCATACAACAAATCCTAAAAATTAGGGTCCTATAATTTAGGGGACAGAGTTCGGCCCAAACTCTGTGTGGAGGCAGAGTTCGGCCCGAACTCTGTCTCCATATGACAGAATTGCTCAAATGGGCTTTTGTGGGCTAGTTTGGTTTGGTGGAGCTTTTGGTTTTGTTTGAAGATAAGTGTAGGCCCAGAATACTCAGTGCTACTCAGTTTACATTTAGCTAGACTCAACAAATGTAAAAATACAGACTCAAAAACCAAGTACGCAGCAGGAGAGAGCCGACGTCCGTCTTGTACTGAGTTCTGTCTTGATGTGTCATATTGAATTATGACAAGTATCATATTGTCAATTTTATCAATATTTGGTTGACTGTGATTTGAGTCAACAATCTCCCCCATATTGATAATTGATAAAATGATATTTATATTCATTGTTTATACCTAGACACAATTAGTAGTCATGCATAGAAGCAGTAGCTCCCCCGTAAAAATAGCTCCCCCATAAACATAGCTTCTCTGTAAGCCAATGTTTCTTATCCTGATATACATAATTTCTTCCAAAACGTAGATATCACAGGATATGATAACAATATGAATATCAAATGGTGTCATTTATCAATGATGCATAACAAATATGTATATCAAATTCAAATAAACGGAAGACTATAGAAGAAATTAACTGGCAAGCACACCATAATAATAAACTGCAGATAAAGTCTAAAGATCCACAAACATAGAGTGTACTCATATAAGAAATCAACTACCAAACATAAGTATAATGCATAAAAACTAAAATAAGATCATCATCAGCAGCAGCAAGTATGGGACCACATCCATCATGGAGCGCGAGATGGTCCAGTGGCGTTAGATGGATCAGTATCCGAACGACGAGGATCCACGAAGGCTGCATCCGGATCCAGATATCGCATAACCCAAGGGTCGTCGATACGGTACCCGTCGCGAGATGGATCCTGCTCCATAGGAAGTGGCATAGAAGGATGCCGAAACATAGTGTACCAGATGTCATGCAATGAGTTGCTGATGGCACTCATCTGCAAGGTGGTACGATAGTCGAGCTGGGTCCAGCGGTCGTCCTCCAATATGAAACGATCGTGAAGCATGGTCTGGATAGACTCGAGAGTAGCAGGAGGTACGGGCGCAGGTTGTCCAAGAGCAGGTGCATCAGCCTGAGCATCAGAATCGGAATGTTCGGACTCAGCAGGAGATCCTACAGTTTCTTGAAGCCGCCTTGCCTTAGATAGAAAGGCAGGGGCTGGAAGGAATTGGCACTCATCGAGAGGGACATGAATACACGAAAAACCATAGGCAAATAGAGTGCATAGACCAAAGATCGTGGCCTCTTCCTTGCATTGATCATCTAGTCCATCATAGTATGTGGAAGGTTGAATGAGACATGGAAGTGAAGGTGATACAAAGCAAATCTCAAAATATGAAACTTCATCAATCGATCCCACTTTGGGCAAGATCGTGAAGAAGACAATACGATAAAGCTCGTAGAAATAAGGGTTAAGGAATTTTGCAAGTAACTTGTGTGGACGTGTGTTTGGGGTACACGAATCATCCTTGAAACTCTCAAGGGACGACCCATAAGGAAATTAAAACTTGCGAGCATCGACAAGCTTCTCCTAAGAGTTGGGTTCCGGAATCTCGAGATATTCTGCAAGTTCAAAATCATCGAACGAGATGTCAATTCCAGCAACACGCGAATAATCGTGTGTCATCAAATGTGAGATTGCAGTAAAAAATTTGAATTGCATTCAAGTAAATAAGTGAATCTATAGATACTAACTCATCAAGACAAAGATCGTGAAATAATGAGTCATAACGAGAAAAAATAGTAAATTTGATGGGATGACCCGCACACACAGGCCGTGATCGAAAATCATTGAACCATTCCCGTGAAGCATCCAATGAAACAAAAATTCGATCATCGAATGTGTTGGGGTCATTGGGTTGTGGTGGATTGAAAAGAGGGTGAATAGGTTGATCATCTCGAGGAGGAGGGTTCGATGAGGAAGCACCCTCGGTTCTAGCCCTCTTTTCTCTATTAAACAACCTAGGTGCCATTGAACAAGGAAGGAAATTTAAAATTGAGATGGAGAAAAAGAAGAAATTATACCTCAAAAACTTGTGGAATATGTAAAAGAATGATGCAAGAGCTATTCTCCTTGAGTTTGAAGAAGAAATCCACACTAGATAGAGAATTCTAGGGTTAGGGTTTGAAGAGGAAGGAGTTTGAGAAGTTTTGGAGGAGGCAATGGAGAGGAGAGAGAGGGAGAACCCGAAAATATGAAGGAGGGTTCGGATGGTCGGGTGAATCCTGGACCGTAGGATTAAAACGGATGGAGGGCTGAGAGCAACTGGAAGTTCTAGAATATACAGACCGAATTCGGCCCAAACTCTGTGTGAGGCAGACTTCGACCCGAGTTCCGTGTTGTGGAACCAGAACTGAAAGTAGTTTAAAACTAGTTTGAAAATATTGCTAAGTGGGAAAAAATGGATAGGAGTTAAAAAAATAGCCAAGATAGAAACTTGCAAATGAAAATGAATAGAGTAAATGAAATGAAGTTAGAAAATTTGAATGCATCAAGTTATAAATGAAATTGAACCATGTAATAAAACAAGGATTTATGACACAAATATGTACAATGAAACTTCCATGGGGTTGCTGCAGGGGCTGGATCCCAGCTAGCGGTAGTCCGAAGACTAGTGCACCGTGTCGCTTAGGCTTTTACGCCTTGTTGTCAGAAGGACCCTTTCGGCTTGTACCTCACTACTAAAATAACCTAGATTAGCGACGTCAGGAGACGTCGCTAAATACAGGAAATACGTCGCTAATAATGATTTACGACGTATTTAGCGACAAAAAACTTACGTCGCTTATAGGCAAGTCGCAGATGATACTTTCATCGCCGAACGTCGCTATTTGCGACGCGGCGTTCATTGTCGCTAGATGTCGCAAAATGAGCGACAGAGAGCGACGTATCAGTACGTCGCCAATATTGCGACGTAAAGCGACCACTAGCGACGCTTCAAAAGTTTATAAATGATGACGAGGCATGGCATCCACGTGGCCACGTGGGCAATGTAGCGACGTATAGTAGCGACGTCGAGCGACGTAACGTCGCTAGTTAGCGACGTATAGCGACGTCTGTGTGACGTCGCAGTACGTCGCAGAACGTCGCTATCCGTCGCTAATATAAAAAAAAATTTTAAAAAAATATAATTGATATTTTTGTTATGCTGTGTGTCTGTGTTTACAGTGTGTGTGACGTGCAGTGTTCGAACCATCGACAGTTTCGCTTACTGTTCTATGTTTTATCTTGGATAGAAAGAGCAACAGTTCAGGGTGCACTTCTCAGAGCTTCCTCTTCACGTCCTTCACCTTCTCGGGAACCTTTACGACGTCCGAGAAAGTGAAGGACGTGAAAATGAAGCTCTCAGAAGTGCACCCTGAACTGTTGCTATTTCTATCCAAGATAAAACATACAACGTAATCGAAACTGTCGATGGTTCCGAACACTGTATTTCACATTCACTGTAAACACAGACACACATCATAACAAAAATACACAATATATTTTTTTAAAATTTTAGCAGCATCTCCTTTGTATATCAGATCATCGCTTATAACCCAGCGTAGGTATATTTGTCATCCCGTCGCAGATATCACAAAGTAAATATCACAATAAAAAGAAGGCAGTGCAAAGTAAATATCACAGACACACATCCTCACAAACATCCAATAGAGTCAAATAAAAATGAAAGATGATAAAAAGTCTCCCACCAAGTGTATAACAACAGTGTATGAATAAACAATTTGCCCATAGGGCCAATACATACAAGTTATAAAAAAACCAATAAAATCACTGCGGACCCCTGCCGCACACTGGGATAGAATGTAGTCATACTGCTCCTGGGTGAGCTGTACCGTAGGGGCAGTAGGAGGCAGTACAATGTCTGGAGTCGGCGCCGGAGGCAGTGCAGTATCTGGAGTCGGCGCCGTCGATGGACCCGGAGGACGTACCTGCTCCAGCTCTCGCAGTCGCTCACCATGCGCAGCAAGGGTACTCACCACCTTCTCAGTATACTGAGCGAGTGAGAGAGAAAGGCTCCTCTGCGATCCGTCCAGCTCGACCTGTCTACGCTCCGTGCGCTGCGTAGACTCGGTGAGCGTCTGCAAGTTGGCAGCTGCAGCCTGATGCAGACTCATCAGCTCCTGTATACTGCGCTCGACCGCATCAAATCGTCCGGTGACGATCGGAGGGTCGGATCGTCGCTCGACCGCATCAGAAATCTGCTGCTGCAACTCGCGACGCAGCTCCTCGATCTGACGACGAACATCCTCATCTCGTGACGACGCCTGCGTAGCCGGAGACTGCGCACTGACAGAGGGGGCCCGGGATGACTCCGAAGCCAAATACGCGCCGTAGGATCCCGTACCGTAGTACGTACCCTTCTGAAGACCGCCAACGACGGTCATCCAGAGCTCGTCTGGCGATGGCTCTGCAGGCGGCTGGGAGGAAGTACCTGCCCCTCCCTCTGCTTGCGCACTAGCAGCAGCAGCATCAGCCGCCTCCTTCTGTAGCCGAACAAACTCGGCCTAGAACATGTTTGCTAACGTGTAAGTGTTTACTAAAGTCTATATTGATATCTATTTTCCTGTTTTCTAAATTATAGTCAGTTAATATTAGTTGAATAGAACGTACATATGCCTGCGTCGCCCTCTCGTCAATGAAGTCCCCAGCCCTCCGATGGGTGACCAGGAAGACGGTCACCATGTTCGGGTCCTCACCCTTCTTTACCTGTTAAAATATATTATCTATTATTAGTATTAAACATTATATCGAACTATATATAAATTAATGTCCATCATAGGAAACGTACCAGACGACGAAAATGCTCCGTCATCGGAATGGAGCCACCACACCACTTACCGGCGCTCGACCGCGCCACCTTGGCCTTCTCAGACCGCTCCTGGTACTTGGGCTTGCTGAATCTAGCCTTCATCGCAGTCCACTGCTCTGGCGTAATCCAACCCTGGATCGGACGTCCGGCGCGATCACGACGCTTCTGGTCGTCGATCGCATCACGGATGAGCTTGGCTATGACGGCAGGAAATTGGCCCTCGATCCTCGCCGCCCGGTGTGGTGGATAGAAATAGGTCCTCTACAAGAAGTAAAATACAAAAGTTGTATAATATACACAAATGATTATTAAAATTTAAAAATAAACAAAATTTTTACCTTGAAGTGGGCGAACCAAAAGGCCTTCCTATCCGCGGGAGCATCTGAGTAGTTGAGCCAAGGCCCACCATAGTTCTGCCTCACAAATGTCCCCAGCTGTCTCTGTACTGCAGAAGGCCGATATCTATACAATAATAATTTTTCATGAATATATATGTACATATAATCATTTGAGAAATAATAATAATAATTAACTTACTTCATAGGCCCGTCCGTCCAAATTTCCATACGCGTCTCGCCCGGAGGAGCGCATGGAGGGTCGCTCTCACCTCCTGCCTGGGCAGGATCAGTCTGATCGTCGTCCTCCATATGATCGGCGTGGGCTCCCTCCATAGAGCCGTCGACAGTAGGAATGCTGGACGGGGATCAGGGATGCTGGACGCGGGATCAGGAAGGCTGGACAACGAGGGAGGAGTCGCCAACCTGCTAGAACTGCCCTGTCCCGATAATGGACGGGAACAGGAAGGCTGGACGACGAGGGAGGAGTCGCCAACCTGCTAGAACTAGCCTGTCCCGGTAATGGACCGGGAACAGAATGGTACACTGGCGTACTCAGAGATGAGGATGAGGGTACGGAACTGCCCTCTCCATCCCCAGCCCGAGGCTGACGGGACTGCCTAATATATAATCCTCCGCGTCGTCCAGATGGTCTAGTCATACCTGACAATAAAACATATGACAATAAAACAAAAAAAACATATTTATATGATAGACATCACAGATTTTTGAAAAATATTATAGTCAAAAAGTGTCACTGAAGTGTCAATAAAAGTGTCAATAAAGTGTCACTGAAGTGTCACAGATTTATATGATAGAAGTGTCACTAAAGTGTCAATATATGATAAAACAAACGTACAGATTTAATCCTCTTCTGAAAATTCATCTAGTTCGTTTAGCTCATCTACTTCTTCTTCTTCTTCTTCCTCCTCTACATCTTCACTTCATCTACTCTTTCTCTTCAGATAATTCTACTTCTTCTACACAATTAGATGTGTAATAGGGAACTTCCGTCGTGTCCACTTCTATAATATTTGTTACAAGAGGTAGTTCATCCTGTTGATAAGCTATATCGTCAACCTCAAAGGTATTTCTAGCTTTGGTCTTGCATACTGCCCACCAGTCCGACCTTGTTGTTCCCCGTTTAGGATAACTTGTGAAGTACACGAGCTGAGCCTGACTTGATAGGACAAATGGTTCATAGGCTTGATATCGACGCCGATAGTTTATATCAACAAGACCGTGCTTGTCTACTTTCCAACCTTGACCTTCAATCGGATCGAACCAATCACACCTGAATAACACAATCTTAGCAGGCTCTATTCCATAACTATATGTCAGCTCCACGATCTCCCGTAACACGCCATAGAAATCGTTGCCCGCATCAACATCTTTGTAGTTCGAAGATCTGATACACAAACAGCTATTTTTGGTGGAATCGAGATCCACAAAGTTGTCTCTGATCGGGCAAGTTGTTGACTTGAACCTAAACCCATTAACACAGTAGCTTGGCCATATTTTTGCACATAAATTGGTCCCTTGGCTAGCGTTCTAATAGACTCATTCTCAAGTCTTGCGTATGGACGATCGACCTAAATACCACGAAAGAAGCAATTAAGCTCATTCTCAATCAAGTGCATATACAAAAAGGTAATTACAGAGTTCTCAAGTCTTACATATGCACTCAACCATGATGGAAAATAACGCCTCATTTCTTGTTCTAGTTCTTCTTCTGTTATGTGTGGCCTACCCGACCTCACATCATCATTAAATATGCTGAAAACAACATCGTTCAATTAATGTAATAGTATAATAATTAACACTATTAAAATAATATAGACGTATTAATTACTTACCCCTCCAGTTTCTCTACTTCCTCCTCGTCGCAGTTGAGTAATACATACACCTGAGCAGCCCTTAGCTCATCATCGTTCAGATATCTCTTTTTCATCTTACCCGATGGCTTTCCTGGAGCATTGAATACCTTCAGTATTGTATCATTACTTTCATGATCTCCCTCGTCGTTTCTGGAAGCTCTCGTTCTATTAGTTGCAACATGAGGCTTGAAATACATCGAACAAAAGTTTGTAATCTCGAGAACATAGGCTTCACAAATAGAACCCTCGACCCGTGCCTTATTTTTCACCTTTCTTTTTAGGTGATTCAAATGTCGCTCGAACGGGTACATCCATCGATATTCGACGGGTCCACCAACACGTGCCTCATAGGATAGATGAATCGGCAAATGCTCCATAGAGTCGAAGAATCCAGGAGGAAAACCCTCTCTAGCTTGCATAGTGTTACCGCAATGTCCTTCTCTTGCTTTTTAGACGATCAACGAGCAATTTCTTAGAACAAAGATCCCTGAAGAATATGCTAAGCTCCGTCAATGGATCCCAAACTGCCTGCGGTAAGAATTCCCAAATGCAATCGGAATTAACCTCTCCATGAATACGTGACAATCGTGGCTCTTCATACCCGTCAATTTGTTTTCCTTCGGATCGACACATCTTCTCAGATTTGACACATATCCGTCTGGAAATTTTAGGCCCTGGATCCACCGACAAAGTCTCACTTTATCCTCCTTGTCCAGCGCGAAAATTGACTTCGGCAGGAACTGTTTTCCATTCTGCTGTATCAAATGCAACGCAGGGCGTTTGCATATTTCTTTAAGTCCAACCTGGCCTTGGGATTGTCTTTCGTTTTTCCCTTTACGTCCATCACAGTATTAATTATGTTATCAAACACATTCTTCTCAATATGCATGACATCAAGATTATGTCTGATCAGATTGGTACTCCAGTATGGCAGATCCCAGAATATGCTCCTCTTTGTCCAGTTATGAACTCTACCAAATCCATCGCACTTGTACCCAGTTGTAGGATCTTCGATAGCACTTGAAAATCTTTAACCTCCTCCATATCGTGTCTCCGCACCACCTTGGCGGTGGATCACCCTTCTCTACAACGCCGGCACGGAAAGCATTCCTGTTCCTTCTGAACGGATGATCTTTTGGCAGAAATTGCCGATGACAATCAAAGAAGCACGGTTTTCCGCCGTGTTTCAAGCGGAAAGCCTTACTACGGTCCATGCAATACGGACATGAGAGACGGCCATGAGTGCTCCATCCAGATAACATTCCATAGGCCGAAAAGTCGTTGATGGTCACATAAGGGTTGCCTTCATCTGAAAATTTGTTCTGGAAACATCGTACGTGTTAGCGCCTACTTCCCATAACTGATTCAACTCATCTATCAAAGGCTGTAAGTACACGTCAATGTTCCTCTTGGGATTGTTCGGACCAGGAATTATAACGGTTAGAAACATGTACTGAGTCTTCATGCACATCCAAGGCGGTAGGTTATACGGAGTGACAATCACAGGCCAGCACGAATACTGGGATCCCGAAAGACCAAAAGGAGTAAAACCGTCAGAAGATAGTCCCAACCTGACATTTCGCGGATCTGAAGCAAAATCTGGATACACTCGATCAAAGTGCTTCCACGCTTCTCCATCGGATGGGTGATCCAACACTCCTTCAATCTGTTCTCGCATGTGCCAACTCATATTTTCGGCCGTCTCTTTCACCATAAATAATCTTTGCAACCGCGGCGTTAAAGGCAAGTAGTGCATTGAATCGGTCGGTCTTCTTGCACCGGTAGACCTTCCTGTACTAGTTGTCTTATAGCGATCAGCACCACAAAATCTGCACACATCTGCGTCCTTGTCGTCTTTGTAGTACAGCATGCACCCATTGCGACAGGAATCGATTTTCTCGTATCCCATCCAGAGCGATCTCACCATCCTCTTAGACCGGTAGAAGTCTTTAGGCAACTTAGCACCCGCGGCAAGATCTCTATAATCAACTCCAACACTCGGTTGTAGCATTCTTGCGACATGTTAAAATCTGACTTAATGCTCAACAGTCTTGTAACCACCTCCAACGGTGAATGACCTCACAACCAGGATACAATGGAGTCCTTGCATTCTCCAACAACTCCATGAACTGTGCAGCATCGGCGTTCGGTGCCTCCTCAGGTGCATCATGAACGAAACTAGGCCCCGTAGCGTCGAAAACCATGTTCACGCACCCGTCGTCGTATGCATGATTATCTGAAACAAAATTAGGTCCAGCATGCATATACGGCTCAACATAAGGCTCCGGCTCTGATGCTAAAGACACAAGTTCTCCATGTGCGGTCCACTGATAGTAATTAGGCGTGAAACCCTCGAGTACAAATGATATGTCACTTCCACTTCTGGATAATATTTCACGTTATGACATTTCACACACGGACACTTAATTTTGGTGCCGTCCATGTATTGAGGGAACGCCTTAGCAAACTGCAGGAACTGCTCTACTCCCGCTATGTATTCATCCGCACCCACACATATATCAGCACGACGATTGTACATCCATGAACGATTCCGCAAGTAGTAATTCATATCCATTTGGAAATAATTCTGCAAAGATGGACATACATTATCCAACAGGCACAAATTCGTATATTATGTCTTATTATGGGACACACATTAGTAGCGGACAGTTACTAATAACAATGATATGCAATCTAGGTCAAACTAGGTTATACTAAGTCAAACAAGGTCAAGCTAAGTCAAACAAAGTCAAACAAAGTCAACAAAGTCAAATAAGGTCAAACTAGGTCAAACTAGGTCAAACTAGGTTGTACTAAGGTCAAATAGTCAACCTTGGTCAAACAAGGTCAAATCTAAGTCAAATATCCTATTTCTAGTCATGACCTACCAAGGTACCCTTTACCTTATCGCTATTGGTATCCCAATACTAGCTAGCACACACCATTCAAGGCTATACAAGCCTAACCTATAATTCAAGTACCAATAATGACCAGAGTCAACTCAAGCTATCTCATACACACAAGTAATATCTGGGTGTCATTTGTTTAGTCTTAAAAAAACACAATCAACTAAAACTAGTACCAAGTAATGAGCAATAGTGAGTTACCAAAGCAAACTGAAACTAAAACTAGTATCTGGGTGTCATTTAAACAACTAAAACTAGTATCTGGGTGTCATTTAACAAACATGAAGACAACAAAGTCAAACAAGGTCAAGCTAAGTCAAAGTCAAACAAGGTCAAACTAGGTCAAGGGTTGACCTATAGTTGACTTTGTCAACTCTTAGTCCAATCTAGGTCAGATGTTTACTCTACTTTGACTTTCAATAAAAATAGTCAACCTTGGGGGTGTAGGTCCTAAAAAAATCAAGTTGCATCAATCAACAATGTCAAAGAATCAAGATATACATCATTTTGATGAATTGCGCAGGCAACAGATTGCGCAGCAATTCGATTGCGCACACTGGTTTGCGCACACTTCCAATTGCGCAGGCTGACGTGGCAGAAGTCATCATTACCTGAATCAAATCAAATCTTTCTGACAATTGACAGCACGGATAACGAGGAGACTGTTCGTTTTTGGCGCCGCACAGTGCTCGAAGGCGGCTGACAGATGGCAGCGCAATCCAGGATTGCGCAAACCAATCCTGCGCAAACTGAGTCTGCGCAAACCATTCCTGCGCAGTCTGAGTCTGCACAAACCAAACTCTGCGCAGTTCAGGTTGCGCATTCCACCAACATAACTGATAAAGTACATGTGGCATTCATGCCATCAATTGCTCATTACGTGGCAACTGTCTATGCACGATCATGCGCATTTCAATCAAATGATGCCATGTGTCCCAGATAGTTGGCCCACGATCCAGTAACTGCCTGCGCAGTCCAATGCTGCGCAAACCAGTTGCTGCGCAAATCATCTTGCACAGTCCAGAATAACTGAAAGTTAGTTATTTCCAGAACTCTATAAATAGAGTTTCAAGTCTTCATTTCAAGGGGATCAAGATCAGACATAAAGTTCAGAAATCAGAGAGTTCAGGAGTTCTTGCCGAAGTGCTGCTGCATTCTTCCGAGGCCTTTGCCTTCAACTTCCGAGGCTTTTTGCCTTCAGTTTCCAGAGTTGTTCTCAACTTCAGAGGCTTCGTCTTCAAAAGTTCACATCGTCCAAGGGATAAAGCAACCGTCATCAAGATTGGATTCCTATAGTTGTAATTTTCCCAGAATTCTTGTAATCTTTATTACAGTTTGTATCAATAAAGTTTTATACTTTTGTTTTTGCAAACAAAATGGCGACTCTGCTGGGGAAAACTTCTCCTCCGACGAGGAAGTAGCAACTCAATGTGACGTAGCGTCTATCGGGAAGACGCAGAAGACCCTGGTTGTTAAGGTCAACCAGACAGCCTACGAGGCAATGCTCAACTCCAAGACCACTCCCCGTACTGCAGCCACTTCTGCCAAGAGCAAAGTGCGCCCAGTATGGGTCTCCAAGACTGCTGCACAATCTGGCAGTTTTGCCACTAATGGTGCTGCACACTCGTTGCACAATCTGCTAGTCAGACTGTTGCACAAACTGCGTGCCAACTGCTGCACAATCTGCTAGCCAGAATGCTGCACAAACTGCTGTGTCAACTGTTGCACGGTCTGTCTCAACAACTGCTGCACAATCTGTTGCAGTCAATGCTGTGCAATCTGTTACAACCATTGCACAGGCTACTTCATATGCTGCCTTGTCAACATTTAAGAGTCCTATGACTCTGGCGCAATTGGCAGTGGCTTTGCCTGCGCAAACCAACACTCCAGCAACCAAAGTGCATCCCAAGCACTCTAAAGCAAGGACTCCTAATGCACAAACCACAGCTTCTGTGGCCAGAACCAGTGTACCCTCCACTCATACGCAAACCACCTCTGTACAATCTAAGAACAAAGGGAAAACTCCTGTTTCTCTTCCCAAACACTCTGCTGTTCCAGTACAATCTACTGGGGGTAGTCCTTTGGCTATTCCTCTTCCTCCTCAAAACAAAGGAAAAGGCCCGTTGGTCTTTTTCCAAACTTCCTTGTCTTATGACTTGGAAGACAACAGAGGGAAACGCTCTTTAGCTAACCCTTCTTCTCAAAATAAAGGAAAAGACCCTTTGGTCTTTTCAGTCTTCCTCGGTCTTTACTGAAGAAGATCAAATTGAACGTGTTTCGGCACCTGTCAGTACAAGAATTCCTTTAAACAAAGATTCTTCTTTCCCTCATGACAAGGGAACTTACACTGATCAAAGAGGTATCTTGCCTACCCCGGTAGCAGAATTCCAAGACCTCCCAACTTTCAAAATATCCCATTCCAAACAAGGAAAATTGTTGGTATCTCAAACAGAAACCCTTGGGGATGAATTTGCAGACTTAAGAACATATCTTAATAGGCCAACTTCGGCAAAACGCAAACAACCTATGCCGAAGGTCAAGCCTCAAAGGCAAATCTCCAGGAATAAAAATCCTGATACCTATGCCAATGAGGTAAGCACTTCATTATACACACAAGGGACAAAACATTTGAAGAATCGGAACCATGTTCCGAATGTTGTCAAAGAACACATTCCTCGAACTTTTCCTCGTCCCGGCATGGTTTCTGACCTCCAAGAACATCTCAGGCAAAAGCGGGATAATGTCTCAATTCCTTCAGTTCAATCATCTGATCATCATTGCAACCATAAAGTCATCATACAATGTTGTTGTCAAACAACAAAGCGATCTGTCTTCGATCGCTTGACTTTTGCTAAAACTGAACCAATGTCAGAGGATGAAGACGAAGTCTTGTACGCTTCTGTCAATATGGCTTCCCGAGACACCGGGGGTAGAAAATGCTCCAAACATGGCAAGCCTCGCAAACCAAGCCAACGATATTTGGATTTACTCCAAGAATCCTCTGAAGGAGTATTTCGGAATACTCGTTCCCACAGCCGAGACACAATCGGTCAAAGGAATCTTCTCCAAGATCCTTCGGGTTATCTTCCTACTTCTCAGTCAGGAGACGAATCTTTCTCCGACTGACGCATATAGCGAAAGCTCTGAACAAATAGTTTCATCCACTGTACCTAGAGAGGTGACAGCCTATGTTGTCACTGATGATCCAGATGCTTCAACTTCCGCAAATCAAGAACAGCGAATTGTTGCACTGGAGGATAAGCTGAAGTCCATGGCTGAAATAGTCGCCAGTATGCATTCTATCATTATAGCACAACATGCTACCCCACCAACAGTACCAGCAGCTGTGAGTCCGGAGATCATAGCATCTTCAGTACCTGTCAATGCTGGGTTGGGGGTAATGCCTTCTCAAATGCCTCCTGTACAAGTACAAGTTCAAACTACACCTAGTCAGTCAGCTGGGGGTAGTGCATACAATGCTGTTCCTCCTCCTACTACTCTGACTCCGCCGGCTCCTTCTTCATTATCCGAAGACGCTAATGAAGCTGTCAAGCTCTTACGAACTCAGTTCGAAGCCTTCAAAGAGAAGGATAATTTGCAAAGGTTGGAAATCAAGCAGCCATACCCAGTTGAATGGAAGGAAGTTCCATTCCTCCCAAATACAAGATTCCAACAATCTCTCTTTTCGACGGCAGTACCTCACCAAGCCAGTTCATCAATCACTTCAAGGTAATGACGGTTCAACTCCAACCAAATGATGCTCTTCTTACCAGGGTGTTCGTCGGTTGTTTAGCCGGCGTAGCACACGAATGGTACAGAAGTCTGCCCGATGGTTGTATTACTTCTTTTTCAGGACATAAGCAGATCTTTCTGGAAAGATTCTATGAGGGATTCAATGACATGACTATGTCTGCCCTCAATAAAATCAAACAGAAACATAATGAAACTGCTGAAAGTTTTATCGAACGTTTCCGTCGAGAAGCCTTGAAGATGCCTCCAGGACTCCTGCTGCTGTTACCATAGACACTTGCAAGGCAAATCTCTTGCCTATCATCAGTATGTGGACAGGCTCAACTCAGTTCCAAGACTGGCCATCCTTTATTGTCAACGCCAAAGCAGCTGAAGTGAGTGCTGAAAAATTCAAACAACTGGGGGTACAGATGTCTAACCCAGATCGGGACGAACATCAATCGTCAGGTGGCGGTAATCGTCAGAACAACCGCAAGAACAAAGAAACTCTGAACATTAACCTGAAGAGCAAAGAGTCCTTGGCTGTCAATGTAGCTCCGCCTACATCTACTTCTACTCCTGCTGCACCTCAACCGAGGGAACCTCGCCCTAAAGTAGAGTATTCGTTTGATGAAAATGACACAAGCATCTTTGAGTGTTTACTCAAAAGCAATAAGATTCAGCTTCCAGACCCAAAGAAGCCTGATGAAGTCGGTAAGACCGATCATCCTAAGTATTGTGTCTACCACCGATTCATTGGACATCCTACTCGAGCATGTTATGTGCTCAAGGGTAAGATTCAAGAGCTTGTCAATGATGGAGTTGTTACTCTGCAATAAGATGAGAAGACTGTTA
The DNA here is from genome assembly GCA_029216955.1 of Iris pallida. Lineage (NCBI taxonomy): Eukaryota > Viridiplantae > Streptophyta > Magnoliopsida > Asparagales > Iridaceae > Iris > Iris pallida. Next base: position 117,713 of record JANAVB010035319.1, read on the forward strand.
CTGCCAATATGGTTTCAGTCCAGTTCGGTGACTTTCCCCCGCAGATGATACAACATGGTGTCATTCCTATTCCGAAGACTACTCTCGAGATTGAAAATCTTCCTTCTCCACCAAATGAAGGTCTCGTTCCTTTGTCTCTTGACAATGGCGAGGTTATGTGGATCCATCCCGATCTTACTTCAGAGTTCGAGGATTCTTCTTCTTCTAAGAAGAAAGGTCGCTCTAAAGGCAAGATAAAGATTTGCAACATGGTGTCTTTTGACCCCATAGTTGATGAAGAAATTCTGTTGGGCACCAGATCAGGGAAAACTTATCTGAAAGATTACTCTGAATCTCAAGAGAATCCTGCCTCTTCTTCTGAACCTATCTCAGCACAACCTGTTGCTATTGAAGAAATTTCTTCTACGTCTTCACCAGTTGTGGTTCCTATTCCTCCCAAACCAGTGGCTGCTGATAAAGGCAAACAACAAGTCCGCTTTGATAAACCCTTGAAGAATCATCCCCTACAGGGCTTGAGAAGCCTTACAACTTTGATATATTGGCTCAATTAGCCAATACCCCAGCAAGGCTATCTATCTTTGAGCTCTTGCGTCTTTCTAGAGAGACGCGAGAAACTTTAAGTGAAGCTCTTATGCAAGCTGAGACTTGTTTAGCCTTTCTCAAGAAGCCAGAAGCGGAACCAGTCTCTTGTCTACATTGTCATAGTGTTATGGAGTTAATTCCGAACATTACTTTCACACAAGATGACATGCTGATGGAGGACAATAGGCATGATCGTCCTCTCTACTATACAGGATATGTTGATTCGATGAAAGTCGATCGTATCCTGATAGATCCAGGATCTGCTCTGAGCATCATGCCGAAAATAATGCTCGATGCTCTAAAAATTCCTGTACATAGTCTCTCCACCACAATCACCACCATCCTTGGATTCAATCAGGGAAGGAGTGAACCTTTGGGCAAGATTCGCTTAAAACTCCAAATAGACAATCTTCGCACAAAAGTTACCTTCTATATCATTGACAATCATGGTTGTTCTTATAATGCTCTATTGGGGAGACCATTCTTACATGAGCATAATATTGTTCCATCAACCCTTCATCAATGTTTCAATATGTTGATGATAAGGGAGAGGTCCATAAAGAAGTTGTGGATCTTTATTCCTTCAAAGGCGTTGAAGCATACTGCAACGACGCTCGGATGTACAAGGATGAATTCATGAAGATTGTGTTAGCCTTAGACACTGAAGAAGAACAAGAAGCAGTACCTAAAGACACTCTTATCATACCTGTCAAAGGGCGAGTTTCACATCCTCAGTCTTCTAAACCACTTGCTATTCACTTGCCAGTTCAAAAGAAATCATTTGATGCTGATCAGATCAAAGGGAGCTCACCTCTTCTGAGCCACTTGTTATCGATCTACGTCGTAACAAGGACAAAAAGAAGCTCACCTCTTCTGAGCCACTTGTTATCGACCTACGTCATAACAAGGACAAAAAGCAGCTCACTCCTTCTGAGCCACTTGTTGTTGATCTCACTCGCAACAAGGAAAAAAGGAGCTCACCTCCTCTGAGCCACTTGTTATCGACCTCCGTCGTAACAAGCCTCCCCCACGTTCTTCTCCTCCCCCTCTTGTAATTAATCTGACCAAGCCTGCTAAGGCTAAAGGTCCTGTTGTAAATACTGATGTACAAATCATGAAAAGCACCTACTTTCCAGTATACTGATGTTATTATTATACTAAATGCTATTTGGATATGTTAGATAGCTTCCAATCAATTACAATGGGAGTTGTACAATCTCTTCAGACAGAAGTCTCACTTGAAGATCCAGATGATTCTTACCGTATTCATCCTTCTCTAAAGAAAGGTGAAAGTCCAGCACTTTTTAGTAAGGACCAGAAAACAATTCAGCTATACGGATGATAGCAAACTTAACGATACAGGACGTCTCCAATTCCATCGTTATAGTCAACAATCAAAAGACATCATCCGGAAAATGGGCTATGACTTCAAAAGTGGCCTCAATTACGGTAAAGGTAGACGAACTCCTATCCGCACGACTGTTCCGGAAGGAAAGTCAGAAATGTACTACAACAGGACTAAGAAAGGTCTCGGATATACTTCTCCTCTACTATTATCTCCAGCAGTCTCTGACTCTGACAGTAAAGAACGCTCTAATTCATCTGATTCTAGATCTTGGGATTCTGATACTAGCATTGGTGAAGTTCACAGGCTAATCGTATCATCTAACATGGTCTCCGTTGAACTACCAGAAGGCTATGATGAAGACGTTGAAGAAAATACTGAAACAGATCCTTGGGCTCAACATATGGACAATCAATGGATAATTCGCTTTGAACAACGTGAACCTCCTACTGAAGATCAATTAGTTCAAGTTGATGTAGGGGAAAGCGAGTTGCCTCGTCCAATCTTTATCAGCAAGAATCTTCCAGAAACAGACAAACAAGAGTTGATTCTTCTTATTAAAGAATACATCGATGTCTTTACCTGGAGTTATGAAGACATGCCAGGTTTAGATCCAAGATTGCTACACACAAATTGAATATTTTGCCTAATGCAAAACCAGTTAAGTAGCAACAACAGCGTTTTAAACCAGAAATGATGGATGCAATCGATGATGAAGTCAAGAAGCTCATTGCTTGTGGTTTTATTCGAGAAGAGCAGCATCCTGACTGGGTGGCCAACGTTGTTCCAGTTCTAAAGAAATCGGCAAAGTTCGAGTCTGCATCGACTTCCGGGATCTTAATGAAGCATGTCCAAAGATAAATTTCCTCTCCCTATCACGGATGTCATGATTGACAATACCTGTGGTTCGAGCGAATTTCTTTCATGGATGGATTCTCTGGTTACAATCAAGTCAAGATGCATCCTGAAGATGAAAAGCATACTTCTTTCCGCACTCCTCGCGGTGTCTATTGCTACACAGTGATGCCATTTGGTCTAAGAACGCTGGTGCAACTTACCAACGGGCTATGAGCACTATCTTCAAAGACCATCTTCGCAAAACTGTAGAATGCTATGTTGACGATATTGCTGTCAAAAGTCGTCTGAAAGAAGATCACCTTCAAGACCTGAGATCTATCTTCAATCTCATGCGCCAACATCAACTCAAATGAATCCCACCAAGTCATTCTTGGGTGTCTCTAGTGGCAAATTTCTCGGCTTCGTCATTACCTCTAAGGGTATAACGTAGATCCCGAGAAGATCAAAGCCATTCAAGAGATACGTCCTCCACGCAACCTAAAAGAGCTACGGGATTCCAAGGTCGACTTGCGTATATCAGGAGATTCATTTCAAATTTGTCTGGACGCTGCAGACCATTCACTCAACTCATGAAGAAGGGTGTCTCTTTCGTTTGGACTGAAGAGTGTCACGAGCATTCGATGATATCAAACGGTATCTCATGAATCTACCAGTCTTGGTGCCACCTATCTCTGGCATTCCATTCTTAATGTACGTCCGTGCTATGGACCATTCATTGGGTGCTTTACTTGCCCAAAGAACAAAGAAGGCCACGAACAAGCTATTTATTATCTTAGCCGTACTATGATTGGTGCTGAACACCGTTATAGTCCAGTCGAAAAAGAATGCTTGGCTCTCATGTTTGCTGTACAGAAGACAAGACTTATATCATTGGCCAACTATTCATGTCATATCTCGAGTTAATCCTCTCCGGGTACTCATGAAGAAGCCCAGCACACTTAATTCTCGGTTGGCTACATGGCAATCCTGCTAGCTCAATATGACATGGTATATGTTCCACAAAAGTTTGTCAAAGGTCAAGCGCTGGTGGACTTCTTAGCAGCTCATCCTGTGCCTGAGACATCTAAACTTTATGACGAAATTCCAGACGAGACATTGGAAGCTAATATGATCTCTAAAGAATTTCCAACCTGGCGTCTATTCTTCGATGGCGCATCAAGGATCGGACCAAATGGTGCCATTGTGGCTGGGTTGGAGTGGTCCTCGTTTCTCCAGATGGATCAACTATCCAAAGAGCCTACTCTCTAGATGAATCTTGCTCCAATAATGTAGCGGAGTACAATGCTCTACTCATCGGTCTTCAGTTAGCTAAACAACTGAATGTCGAATATCTTGAAGTCTACGGTGATTCTAAACTGGTTGTCAATCAGGTTAGAGGAACCTATGAAGTTCGTCATCAAGATCTAGTGCCTTATCATGAAGCAGCGATCAATATAGCTATATCATTCAAAGCTTTCTTCATTGACTATGTGCGGCGAGCTTGCAATACTGAAGCAGATGCTTTGGCCAATCTTGCAGCTGTCTTAGCTATCCCTATCAAAAGACAGCAGGTGGTGGTTATCTCCAACCGAGAACTGTTCTATATCGAAAACAATCGTAATATGAATTCAGCAATTTTGCTGAAGTCAATATTATCAATGACGATTGGAGGACTCCTTTTATCGACTTCGTGGTTCATGACATACTCCCGAAGATCCTAAGGAGGCTACAAGTGTTCGTCGACGATCTCTCCGATTCTACTACAATCAACTACCAAGACCCTTTATCGACGAACTTATGACGGTCTTCTCCTACGCTGTCTCGCTGGTGATGAAGCTAAACAAGTTTTGCGTGAAGCTCACGACGGTGTCTGTGGAGCACATCAACCTGGTCCTAAACTACAGGATCGCATTAGACGCATGGGTTACTACTGGCCCTCTATGGTGTCAGATGCCATTGAGTATGCAAGAAAATGTCGTGCCTGTCAAATCCATGCAGACTTCATTCTTCAACCATCAGAATTCCTACATCCGACGGCTGCTTCCTGGCCTTTGAGGCTTGGGGTATGGACATCATAGGTCCTATCAACCCTCCTTCTTCTAGAGGACATCGGTTCATATTGGCAATAACTGACTATTCTCCAAATGGGCTGAAGCTATACCATTGGCTGAAGTCAAGACTAGTAGTGTCATCAACTTCGTTAAACACCACGTCATCTATAGATTTGGTGTACCCCGAAGAATTATCCATGACAATGGACCTCAGTTTATCAGTCAGAAGTTCACCCGATTTTGTGATGATCATCGGATTGACAATGTCGCTTCGACAGCATACAATCCTGCCGCTAATGGTTTAGCCGAAGCCTTCAACAAAACCATCATTAAACTCCTCAAGAAGTTTGTATCCACTAACAAACGAAACTGGAGCAAAAAACTTGGTGACTGTCTTTGGGCCTACCGAACTACGGTCCGCAATCCTACAGGTTTTACACCTTTCTCTTTGGTGTATGGTTGTGAAGCTGTCCTTCCTTTGGAGCTGCAAATTCCTTCTTTAGGATTGCCATTGCTAACGAACTTACTACAGAGAATAACGATCTTCTTCGACTTCAAGAGTTAGAAGCACTTGATGAGAAGCGATTAATGGCTCAACAGCATATTGAGTTGTACCAAGCCCGCATCTCGAAGACTTTCAACCGTAAAGTTAAAGTCAGAGCATTTCAGCAAGGAGAACTTGTTCTAGCGGTCAGACGTCCTATGACTATGACTCATATGAGAAAGGAAAATTCGATGCTAAATGGGAAGGTCCCTATGTTGTAAGCAAAGTATTTTCAAATGGCGCTTATCAGCTTTCGGAACTTGATGGGCGAACTGCTATGATGCCTATCAATGGCAAATTACTTAAGAAGTATTATGTATAAATGTAAATGCTTGTAATCATCAGACAGAATCAAGTTCATAAATAAAATTTTATTTTATTAGATGATAGTACATGATATTAAAGGTCATTATCATCTTTCTCTATATTGGGACGCGGGCCGCTGCCGTCCTTCTCACAAACATAATCAGCAAAAGAGCCGAGCACTTCCTTGCTGGAACCCACGAGGAACTTGCAGGCAGCCATCCTCATGGCTTCTTCTTCTTCAGTTCTTCCTGGTTCTAGCCGGAAGTCCAGAATGTCCGTGGTGGCTGAGGTGCAGATGAACCTTCGCCTGCTTCTGCCTTCTTCGGCTGAACTGGATCAGCAGGGCGTTCTTCAGTGCCCTTCTCAACCTTCGGGGCGATCTCAGCTTTCTTAGATGCTTCTCCAGACGACATTTTTATGTTGAAGAGCAGAAGTGTTCGTTCCTGTCAGATTTCTACTATATTTATAGGCAGAAGTTCTCAAATAACGAAGCGACACATTCATCAGACGGTTCATCCGTTCATTAAACTCCTGACGGTTCATCCGTTCATTTATTACATTCATCCGACGGTTCATCCGTTCATTAACTCCTGACGGTTCATCCGTTCATTTATTACATTCATTCTGACGATTCACCCGTTCGTTCATTCACCACTAGACGGTTCACCGTTCGTTCACCATCATTTGACGGTTCATCCGTTCATTCATCATCACTTGACGGTTTACCCGTTCATTCATTGACGATTCATCATCGTTCATTATCCACATCAGCAACTCGTCGTTTTCGATTAAGTTGTCAAATCGAAATAATAGTATTCAATATATTCTGCCACGTCCATATTACCTCTGAGCAGATATAATGAATATAATTATTTTCTATAAGAAATATATCATGTCTTGCACCTCTGAATATATTTTCTATCTCTATTATTTATATCTGAATAAGATACAATAAATAATGGAGCCACAACAAAATGTCTTTTATTTATCAAAATATGAGGCATTACAGAAACGCATCAATAGTGACAAACACAAAATTACAAAAAGTCCTAATGAAGAAGGAGGGATAATCAGATTATCAATTTGCTGCTTTAGTATCTGCAGCTCTTCTTCGTGAGTTGATGCTACTATCTTTCTCGCTTCCTCCATCCCGCTTTCTTCATCAAAAATGGGCATATCCACTGTCCGGTGGGTGATTTCTGCACCATGTGTTGTCTCATACTCATTCCTTTCTTCAATTAAGCATTGAATTGTTCAATCACCAGTTGGTGATTAACAGTTTCTTCTTCAAACTCTTGTTGGAGGCGAGTAATTTCTGTTTTCAGCTCAGTAAGTCGCCGTCCTTTGCTTTCAGCCATTAAAGTAACTGATTCTATCTTAGAATTGTATTCAGCTGATTTTGCATAATGAGCCTCTAACAGATTTTGAAGGGTTAACCTTTCCATATCAGCAGCTTGAGCCAGTCGCTCAAATTCAGCCTGTACTAAAGAATCTATATCCTTCTTCTTGAGCTCCTTGTACTTCTTGATGTAAACTTCTAATTCGTTCAAAATATGTTTAAGGAGAGTGGCCTGAGCTTCGTCTCCTTGGTCTCTTATGGCTTTTATTAAGAAAGAAGTTGGCTTCCTAACCATAATGAAGTCAGCTCCTTCTTTCTCTATCATTTTATTGACAAGAGATCCCAGCGATTCGAAGAAGCATCTAGTAAAAGATTGGATAACTTGTTGATTGATGGCCAAAGTTCTAGGAGTCGCGCTGCTACTCCTGTTGAGGACGGTGGGGTAGCAGGTTGCTCGATTCTTTGTGGTTGGACAACAGGTTCTTTAAATAAAGGAGCCAGAGTAGAACTGGTCGCTCCTCCTGTTTGATCCTCTGCAATAAGTAAAATTGTTATTTTACTAATTGTTTGCTGATGAACAAGAAGATTAAATAAGGACAAATCTTACCTTGGTTTGGTCTAACAACAAGTGTATCCCTTACTGGAATGGACTCTCTTTGAACAGAAGTAGCCTCAGCTACGACAGCCTGGCTGCTGCCCGCCTCAGAACCACAAGATAAGTGATGACTACTACTAACAACCACCGTTGGTATAGCCACCATAACCAGGTCCATTGGAGGTGTTGGCAGAATTTCAAGATCTGCAAGAATTACAAAATGAAGATATTAATTATCAGTTCATTTTAAAAAAAAGAGAGAAGATTGCTAGATCTTGTTCTTATACCTTGAGGGTCGATGGTGGGATTTTCTTTCAGCACGCCTTCATCGGCTGTTTCTTCAGGAGATATTTCTATCTCAACATTTTCAACAGGATTTTCAGCAACATTTTCTACAGATGCCTCCACTTCAATATCCTTTTTAGGATTTGAATATCATCGGCAGTATCAAGAGATATATGTTCTTCGTTATCCTTTTCAGGATCTTGTATATACTCATCAACATTTTCAGTCGAAGAACTCTCTTCGTTTTTTCTTCTTCTGCTGCTGCATTCCCACTGTTAGTGGCGGTCTGATCTTCCTGCAGGCTATAACTGCAATCCTCCAAAGCTGCAATCATTTCACGGTCTTCTTCTTCACGAAGTCTTGGGAGTAGAGGAGGTTGAGTAGTCTCCACGACAGGTGAATGAGGTTGTACAATATTTTGTCCTTCCTCTAAGATGTTTTCTCCAGGCTTTTCAACCTCAGTTCTTGGGATAAGATCTCCTCTCTGTTCATTCTCTTCAAGAGTTTTGCTCCCAGATTCAGAAACAGGTGTGGGAGATGCCATTAGAATTCTTGCTGCAGCATCTACTGAAGTCAAGAGTTGTCTAGAAGAAGATTCTTCCAAAACTCTTCTGGTTACTACTTCTTTTCTGTGTAGAGGTCTGACAGGACTCTCTACATTTATTGGCTCTGCTTATTTCTGCACAGAAGTTGGTGTAGTGGCAGCTTCTTGATGTGTTTCGGCCAATTGCCGAGATTGGGATCTTGTAGTGACCTTTTCGGAAGAAAGATCTAGAATCAATTTCTTCTTTGCAGCGGGAGCAGGAGGCTCCTCTCTTCTCCTTTTCTTCGCTGGAGATCTACCCACTCTCAGAAAAATACGCATTGCTGTATTTACTTCTTGAGGGAACATCATATCCCTCGAAACTTCCAAAGGAGCATCGACTGGCTCGTGCACCTCCTCATTTACAAGGATCGATGGAGCAATCCTCCCTCTCCTCAATCTTGTTGCAGTAGCAAAACTATCTGCGAGATTAAAATTCTCGGCAAAAGTATTCGCGAATGTGTAAAATACAGAATATGTGAAGAGCATCCGAGGACCCTGGGGAGTACTCCTTGCTGGCATTGAAAATGTGGCTTTTGTATCACGGGCATTGTAATAAGCCCAAGCTCTAGCCCCGTCTATCAAATAACCTTTGCCTTGAAGGCAGGTAATTGCATTCCCTACATGGAACTGATCATACCCAAACTGCCGAGCAAATCGGCTGGGAAGATATGGTTCTAAATAGCACTCTTCTTCGAACCGATAAACCAGATGTGATATTCGAATCATCTTCAACCATTCAAAGGCTGTACGGGTCAGAGGCTGCATCTTCGAATCCACCATATTTGTGGGCATCTGATCATACCCAGCAGGGAAAGGAGCACAACAGAAGTTCCATCCTATTCAGATTCAAAACGAATCTACACTCACTCAAAGAAGTATATTTCCATTTTCCTTCAGAATATCTTCGGAGAAAACTGCCATCAACTGGTCCCATGCCGGGGTCCATTAAGGTTGGATAGTGAAGAAGCAACCATCCAAAAATATGTATATGGCAATTCCAAGCGAAGGAACTCTTTCTCTCCCTTCGCCTTCAGCATCAAGTCGACGTATAAATGAAGACTGGCGTTTAGCTTGCAGGTCATTGCTGATAACAAGTCCATCTTATAACCGAAGACTAACTTGACAGCAGCAAACAGAACACCGCGGTGAAAACGGTCCACGGCACTGGATTCGGGAACCACAAACCTCCGAAGCCAGTATGTTAGGAATCCTGCCAGTTGTGCTTCTTCGGACATGGGTCTATAGCCCATTCTTAAATAACTCTCCAAATTGTCCCCTCTCTTCAAAGGAGGATACTCATGATTATCTTTCACTTCTTTATCAAAGTGACCACTCTGTTCCATCAGTTTTATAACCTCTGCATTGCTCAAAGGTTTGAAGAAGGTAGGGTAGCATTTGTCAGTCTCCTTGGTCTTTCTCTTCTATATGATTGAGAAACAGATATGGTAACCACTTTGAAGAGTAACAAGTGTTGGCGGTAGCACTCTTGTAATATAGAGAACAGATCTTGTAATGGCATAATAGTTCTTCGAATACTGCCACCATCTCTGTATTCTCTTTTCGGAGCTTGTTCAGCTCATCATTTGTCGGTACATACTCCTCATATGGAGCATCTGCCATGGGCAAGTATGAGATATACTTTATCTCGTGAAGTGCAAAGCCTATCTCTCCACCTGGAGTCATGAAGGTTCCCGTCCTATAGTTGTACCTCTCAGCTAAGGCTAAAAACATATGAGGATTGGGAGCAAAACCGTATACAGTGGCATGCACTGCTTGATATAGATCAATCTGTTGGAGTCTGTCTTGGAATGTTGTCAGAATCCAATTCGCAATATAACTCCATCGTTTGTAGTCTGGATTCACCAATCCAGTCATTCTGATGTCTTGTTTGGGATATTTTCCTTCAGCCTTCGCAAATTTATTTGCGAATATTGGTGTTCTAACAGGCATCAGCATAGAGGATTTCTCTGGTGGAATGCATCCAGGTCTCAAGCCTCTCAAAAGGACGCTATATCTGTCAGAGGAGCTATAAAACATATCCTTATGTTTTGGCCCCTTCTTTACGAAGATTTTCCCTGCACGAGCATCCTGAAACAGAGTAATATTCCACTCCATCTTCCTTGGGTAGCTTGCATGAGCGTACCGCGACAAAGGGAGGCAGCGAGCAATGTCTGGTATAAAGAAGGATCTATCTTTCTGGTGAACTACTCTATCCTCCATCCTCGTCCTAGGCTGAGAGACTTTCTCAAAGGCATCCCCGAACAGGAACAAGGGTTTCTTATGAATTACAGCATCAGCTGATTCTAGAGGCTGTCCATTCATCAAACACATTAAAGTTTCATTATCCTGAGAAATCAGTATAGCCTGACGGGAAGCCGGCAGATCGTACTGAGGATAGTGAACATGAGACAGATCTTCTTTATATTCAGACTCTGAGAGGGTTCCCACAAAATGTTCATAATCTGGGTCTTCATTGACCTCAACTGCATCAACAGACAGATAAAGATTAGTACAAAGTCAAAATCTCTGTTTTAAAACATAAAACATTAGAGTGCGTAACCTCAGATTGTGCTGACATGACTTGCGCAACAACAGATTGCGCATCACAGAAGGATGAGCAAAGTGATAGTTTGCGCTGACAACCTGCGCAAAGCAATCGATTGCGCTGAATTTCTGTCAGCACAATTCAACAAGTTGCGCAGGAATGCAGCCTTCATAAAAATGAGGACTGACAGATTGATGCAACCAAAAACCCTAAAAAGGGTGGCGCAATATGAACTCATCTCTAAAAAGAGATGAGTTTCGAAGATCAAAGGAAGTCGAATCACTCTAAAAAGGGGTTTTCGATCGGTTTAACTACCTCTCAGAGCGGGGTGCGCAGATTCGTGTCGAGATGCCCGCCGTGCAACTCTGTCAGATGACTCGGCCGGAGCTTTTCCTTTCGCGGCGGCGGTGGCGGCAGCATTGGATCGTCGTGGTGCCATGACAATCGTCGGAGGAGGAGAACAGTAAGGGTTGGGAGATTTTCTTCTCAAGAGCTCGAAAGATTGCAAAGTAAAGAAATAAAAACAAAGAGATGGGTATTTATAGTTTTCGAAATACGAAACGGATGCCTCGGATTGCGCCTAAAATTGTGGTCTTTTCGTTTTGCGCAGACAGCTCAGCATCATGCGCAAAGTGATTCAACATTCAAAAAATTCAAAGTATTTCGAAATTTTGAATAAAATCAACTTTCAAAAACTTTGAAGGGGGTCTTGTAGGTCCTAAAAAAATCAAGTTGCATCAATCAACAATGTCAAAGAATCAAGATATACATCATTTTGATGAATTGTGCAGGCAACAGATTGCGCAGCAATCCGATTGCGCACACTGGTTTGCGCACACTTCCAATTGCGCAGGCTGACATGGCAGAAGTCATCATTACCTGAATCAAATCAAATCTTTCTGACAACTGACAGCACGGATAACGAGGAGACTGTTCGTTTTTGGCGTCGCACAGTGCTCGAAGGCGGCTGACAGATGGCAGCGCAATCCAGGATTGCGCAAACCAATCCTGCGCAAACTGAGTCTGCGCAAACCATTCCTGCGCAGTCTGAGTCTGTGCAAACCAAACTCTGCGCAGTTCAGGTTGTGCATTCCACCAACATAACTGATAAAGTACATGTGGCATTCATACCATCAATTGCTCATTATGTGGCAACTGTCTATGCACGATCATGCGCATTTCAATCAAATGATGCCATGTGTCCCAGATAGTTGGCCCACGATCCAGTAACTGCCTGCGCAGTCCAATGCTGCGCAAACCAGTTGCTGCGCAAATCATCTTGCGCAGTCCAGAATAACTGAAAGTTAGTTATTTCCAGAACTCTATAAATAGAGTTTCAAGTCTTCATTTCAAGGGGGATCAAGATCAGACATAAAGTTCAGAAATCAGAGAGTTCAGGAGTTCTTGCCGAAGTACTGCTGCATTCTTTCGAGGCCTTTGCCTTCAACTTCCGAGGCTTTTTGCCTTCAGTTTCCAGAGTTGTTCTCAACTTCAGAGGCTTCGTCTTCAAAAGTTCACATCGTCCAAGGGATAAAGCAATCGTCATCAAGATTGGATTCCTATAGTTGTAATTTTCCCAGAATTCTTGTAATCTTTATTACAGTTTGTATCAATAAAGTTTTATACTTTTGTTTTTGCAAACAGGGGGTGACTACTATTTCATATAATTTTAAAGTATCGGCCGATACCGATCCGATACGGCCGATACCGATACGGTTTGGCATGTTCCGATCCGATACCGACCGATACCAAATATTGACCGATACCGACATTGGGGGTCTTTGTTCCGATCAATTCAAGTACCAATAATGACCAAAGTCAACTCAAGCTATCTCATACACACAAGTAATATCTATATAGATATATACATATAATATATATATATATATAGGCATGTATATACTATATGCCTATATTACAAGACAAGGCAACTTTCATGCCTTCATATATTTAGACACTCCAACATAATGTCGATGTGCAAGGGTGGAATGAACTAAAAAGGTAATCCTTCAACCAAACAATACCTAATCTATATGTCAGTCATGGGACTGAACAACTGAATATAAGACAAATAATAGTACTGGAACTAAATAAATGCCTGGACTGATATGAAGAGATAATATGGACTGCAATATATATATATATATATATATATATATATATATATATATATATATAATAGAGGAAACAATGCAAACTGTTCTCAGATTGACACGTATATATATGTGTGTGTGTCATGTGTGTGGTGTGCTAACAGTGTGTGTGTACAATAGGGTGTGTGTATATAGGGTAAAGTGTGCCATGTGTGTGTACATAACATGGGCTAGGTGTCTCAATGTGTGTGTGTACATAGGAATCAATAGTGTGAGTGAATTAGCTATTCTCGGTTTTGAGTGTAATGTGAGTGAGCTATAAGAGAAACAGTATACACAAACAGTGTATCAATCTCAGGAAAATCAGTAGATAGTAGTAGTGTGTGTTTATATTCTAAGGTTACACTTATGTGTGTGTGTAGATAGGTGTAAACAGTGCATAATTTCTCGAGAAATTCAGTGTAATGTGTGTGTGCCAATATGTAAAAATAGTGTATAAAAACTGTTCTCAGTTTTGACAGTCAATGGCATACGAAAACCCAAGAATCTCCAATCAATGTGAACCCTAACATGCACATTAATTCTCAGAGAAGATATGGGATTAATCATAATGGTTTAATCATTCAAAATTAGTTTAAACCAATGTTAATCTCAGAAAATTAATATATAGTGAACTACGTATCAGAAAATTGGAGATAAACCAAATTCGAAATCCAAATTCAATTAATAGCAAAATCTAATGGTTGGTAATGATATGTGTATGTGTCATAGAGTCACACGTGTCGAGTGTCCACCAAAACAGAACACAATCGTGTCCAAATTATTTTTTAACACACACGAACACAAATGACACAGTGCAGTCTTATGCACGTGTCCACGCGTATGTGTCCGTGTCTGTGTGTGTGCGTGTGTGTGTGTGTGTGTCCGTGTCTGTGTGTGTGTGTGCGTGTGTGTCCGTGTCCGTGTGTGTCCGTGTGCGTGTGTGTGTGTCCGTAGGAGAGGAGGAGGAGGAAGGAGAGGAGTTAGGTTAGGGTTTACCTGAGGAAGAGGAGGAGGAGGTCGGATTGGGGGAGGAGGAGCTCGAGGAGGAGGATCTCGAGGAGGAGGAGCTCGCCGGAGGGGGAGGGAGTCACCGGGGGGGAGGGGGTCTCCGGGGGGGGGGCACTGACAGAGGGGAAGGGAGTCACCGGGGGGTGGGGGTGGGGGGGGGGGAAATGAAATTTTCGGGTTTTCGAGTGAGAATGAGGGGAAAAGAAGGCAGCTGCGTGCCCTAAGTAAAATAACTTAGCGATGTCACGTTTTGACGTCGCTAAACGTCGCCAACTTGGCGACATGTACATAAAATATGTCGCTGAACGTCGCTTTTCGGCGACGAAGTACCCTCCTGTCGCAGAACGTCGCTAGACAGCGACGTTTTGCGACGTGTTTAAAACGACGTCGCTACTGGCGACGTCATTTATTGCCGTCGCTACATTACGTCGCTATTTGATGATATTTTAGTAGTGCCTATAGCAAAGTCATCATAAAGAAACATGACATAATCGATATTTATGCAGGCCAATTTAATGAATAACCGTTTCATCCAAAATTCCTAATTCTCGACAAAAAAAGTTGAATCGCTCTTCGGATAGTGGCTTTGTAAAAAAAATCTGCCAACTGATGATCAGTGTCAATAAATTCAAATTTATAGTGCCATTTTGTTGATGATCACGCAAAAATGGTGACAAATTTTAATGTATTTCGTGCGTGAGTGACATATAGGGTTCTTAGTAAGGTTGATAGCACTAGTGTTATCACAGAATATAGGAATGTGCATAACAACGACCAACTACGATATACTCAGCTTCTGTTGTGGATAGTGCGACAGAATTCTGATTTTTGCTAAACCATGGGACTAGAGCCTTGCCTAATAAATGATACGTGCCGCTCATACTTTTACGGTCGACTTTGCATCCCGCAAAATCAGCATCCGAATAACCAATAAGGTCAAAAAATATGGATTTGGGGTACCACAAGCCCACTGTAACAGTACCCTTAAGGTATCGAAAGATACGCTTAACGGCGGACATGTGTGATTCCTTAGGACTAGCTTGATAGCGAGCACATAGACAAACACTAAACATGATATCGGGACGACTAGCAGTTAGGTAAAGTAGACTACAATCATACCTCGATACTTACGTTGGTCAACAGGTTTGCTGCTTTCATAAGGTTCCAGCTTGGTCGTAGTAGCCATAGGGGTGCTGATTGGTTTGACGTTGTCAAGATCAAACTTCTTCAGCATATCCTTTGTGTATTTTGACTGGCTGATGAAACTTCCTTACGAAGTTTATTTGACTTGTAATCTAAATAAGTAGGTGAGCTCCCCCATCATGCTCATCTCAAATTCGTTCTGCGTACAGTTAGCAAAATCTTGGCATAGATTTTTATTAGTGGACCCAAATATGATATCATCAACATAGATTTGTACTAAAAGAATGGTGTCTTGAAAACTTTTGATAAAAAGTGTAGTGTCAATCTTCCCATTTAAAAAACCTTTATATAGTAAGAAAGTTCTTAGGCGTTCATACCAAGCTTTGGGGGCTTGTTTGAGGCCATATATCGCTTTCTTAAGTTTGAAAACATGGTCAGGAAATTTATGATTTTCAAAACCTGGGGGTTGTTTTACAAAAACTTCCTCTTTAATAAAACCATTCAGAAAGGCACTTTTGACATCCATTTAGAAAAGTTTAAAATTCTGAAAATTTACTAAGGTACAAAGCATCCGAATGGATTCAAATCTTGCAACAGGAGCATACGTCTCATCGTAGTCGATACCTTTCTCTTGGTTGTATCCTTGAGCTACTAGACGGGCTTTGTTGCGAGTGACTGAACCATCTTCATTTACTTTGTTACAAAAAACCCATTTAGTACCAATAATCGAATGATTGGCTGGTTTAGGAACAAGTTTCCAAACCTGGCTTCTTTCAAATTGTTTGAGTTCTTCTTGCAAAGCTGAAATCCAAAACTCATCATTAAAAGCTTCTAAAACGGTTTTAGGCTCAATTTGCGAAATGAAAGCAGTGCTAGCAATGAAATCTCTTAATGATGATCGAGTACTTACTCCGCGTGATACCTCACCTATTACCAAGTTTTCTGGATGTAATGGCTTGAATTCGAACTTCTTCGGTAAGCCTTCCAGAGAATTGGTTTCAGGGGTGGTAGTAATCGGCATGAAAGATGATGGTTCAAAATCATCGTCGGGGATAGCTGCTGCACTATTTCCTTATCAAAAGTCACATTAGTAGATTCTTCTACAATCATTGTGTGTTTGTTGAACACTCTATATCCCTTACTCTTGGAAGAATAGCCAAGAAAAATACCATCGTCAGCTTTGGCATCAAACTTGTCTAAGTTGTCTTTGGTGTTTAGGATAAAACAGCGACAACCAAACACTCTAAAATATGAGACATTAGGAGTCCTACCAAACCAAAGCTCGTAGGATATTTTCTTCGAAATAGGTCGAATAAGCACCCTATTTAAAACATGGCATGCTGTACTGACAGCTTCTGCCCAAAAATATTTCAGAAGTAAAAATTTATTCAACATAACTCTAGCCATATCGCCAAGGGTCCTATTCTTCTGCTCCACAACACAATTTTGTTGAGGAGTTCGAGGACAAGAAAACTCATGATCAAAACCATTTGTTTCGTAAAACTTTTCAAAATCGAAATTTTTGAATTCGCCCCATGATCACTTCGGATTCGAGTAATCATGTAGCCTTTTTCGTTTTAGACCTTTTTGGCAATGATTTTGAAAACTGAAATAGCATCGCTTTTGTTTGAAAGGAAGAAAACCCAAGTAAATCTAGAAAAAGCATCTATTATAACAAAAGCATAGAGTTTTCCACCAAGACTGGCTACTCTACTGGGACCAAATAAGTCCATGTGTAGTAATTGTAAGGGTCTAGTAGTACTTACAGTGTTTATGGAATGAAATAAAGATTTGGTTGCCTTATTCAGTTCACATTCGACACATACGTGTCTTTCTTGAATGTGATGTCATGCCGACCTCTTACTAGCTTCTTTGTCGATAACCTGGATATAGTATTCATATTGGTATGACCAAGACGCTGGTGCCACAACAGTCTCTCATCCTTATGGGCGTAGAGGCATCTTTCTGTACTGTTAGTATTTTTAGATAGATAGAAAATATAAATGTTATCTTCTCTTATCCCTTCAAAAATAATGTCTCCTGTTGACCTATTATAAATATAGCATTTATTTTGTCCAAAGTTAATATCATATCCATGATCAGCAAGATGACTTATGCTAATCAGGTTATGCTTTAACTCGGTCACTAAGTAAACATCCTTTATTACAGGAGAAGGTGGATAACCAATAGTACCATTACATATGATGTAGTCCTTTAAATTATTACCGAAGGATACATACCCTTTCCTCTTCATCGATAGTGATGCAAAAAGATTTGCGTCTTCCGTCATATGTCGCGAGCATCCACTATCAAGAATCCACTTGCTTTTAGTTGAAGAAGGAAGGTCCACCTACATCATGAGTAGATGTGACCTTTGGTACCCAAGTTCTTGTGGGTCCTGAAATATTAGTCTTTGGTACCCATGCATATAGATTAATATCAACTAATTTTCTAATTCTACACTGTGGTGAGATATGACCATGTAATCCACAGTATGTTCAAGTAGCATTCCTATTTATGTTAGGAGCAGGTTGATGGTGATGTCTATATGCAGTATGGTGATAGTTGTGTGGAACAGCAGGATAGTGACTATATATAGCAGCATGATGATAGTTATGTCTATGTGCAGCATGGTAATCGTTAGTAGGATAGTGACTATGGGTAGTAGCAGGATAATAGTTACGAGTAGATTGTGAATGATGTTTATGTGCATGTGGTTTAGGTGCTGCATGGGAGTACATGTACGTATAAGCATGGTTACATGATGCATGTGTTTTACTATTGTGAGTGGTCTTTTATTTTGTGTGTGTTTTATGACTGTGTGATTGGGTTTGAGGTTGAGAAACCTGTTTCCCCAATCTAATCTCTAATTTCTTAGAGGCAACATTCAGTTCATTACACTTAGCATTTAGACCATCAATCTTAGCAATAGAGACCTTGTGTTTGTTCTTTTCTTCAGCAAGCTCTTTGTTGAGTGTTGAGATCTCACGTGTTTGCTTTTCAATAAGTGCTTCGGCATCATCTAGGCTTAACGTAAGCTTGGACACCTCATCAGTGACTTCCGTGGGTGGAGTGTCTCTAACATTATCAAGTAAAGAAGAAAGATTTTAAATCTCTATTTCATAGCCTTTGATTTTCTTCTTGGCATACTTATATTTACTAATGACTTTTTTGTGGTCATTTAGTAAATCATTAAACGCATCGCCAATTTTATCAAATGTAAAGTCATCGAGAGTTTCGCTAGTTACCTTCTCGGATGTTGCCATTAGGCAGATATTTGCGGTGTCTTAAGGAGAGTCATTTTCTTCCTCAGAATCACTTTCTTCGCTTTCGTGCCAAATACTAGTATTGGCATACTTTCTTGAAGAAGGCTTCTTGTAGGGATTCTCATATCTGTTGCCTTTCTTTGCGAAGGGACAGTCCTTTCGAACGTGTCCAGTCTTTTTACAACCGTAGCACGTTGGTTCTTCCTCGTCGTTTTCTTGTTGTTCCTTCTTTCTCGATTGAAATGAAGGAACTTCTTGAAGTTGCGGACTAGAAGAGCTTGATCATCACCTTCAGAATTGTCGTTGTCAGTCTCTTCAGGATCAGCCCTTCGACGATGAGCTTTTAGGGCAATCTCTTTTGCCTTTGGAGCAGGTTCGTCGAAGTATTTAAGGTCGAGCTCGTGGGTCATCAACTTTTCCATTAAGGTTTCCATAGACATTTGGTGAGATCATTGCCTTCTATAATAGTTGTTACCTTAGGGTTCCAGATCTTCGGTAGCCCCCTAAGTAACTTGCGGATCTTCTCATGATTTGTATATTGTTGCCAAGAGATGATAGAGGGTTGATGACGTCAAGGAACCTTGTGAACATTTGGGTGATCGTCTCATTCGACTTCATCTTGAACGCCTCGTATTCTGGAGTAAGACGACTAATTTTAGATTCCTTGACTTGAGTGGTTCCTTCATGCGTCACTTCTAGAATCTTCTATACTTCGTGCAAGGTGGTGTATGTCGAGATCCTGTTAAATTCATTCATGTCTATTGCACAAAAAAGAGCATTAATTGCTCTAGCATCTAGACTCGACTATTTTTTTTCCTCGTTAGAATATTTGTCGTTGGATTTCTCGATGAGATCTCCATCGACAACTATTCTGGCGGGCTTTTTGTAACCATCGGTGACATTGGTCTATAGGTCAAAGTCTAGAGACTTGAGATAGAAACTCATCCTAGTTTTCCAATAGGTGTAGTTGGTTCCATCAAATAGGGGTGGTCTATGAGTGGAATGTCCTTCACCATGATTAAAAAATATAGGTTGTATGGTTGCCATGGATCAGCTCTAGGATGTTAGTCCTTGTTAAGGGAACAGAGCTCTGATACCAATTGAAGAACAGGTAGACAACTCTAGAGGGGGTAAATAGAGTTTATAACAATAATAGCCAAATAAAATTAAACTCTTTTCAACACTAGTAAATAATCAGAGTAGTAAATGCGGAAATGAAAAAGATTAAGAGAGCATACGCAAACACAGTCATTTTTAACCTGGATTTCCTCGTGGAGGACTAGTCCAGGCCTGAGAACTCTAGCTCAGGATTAAATCCACTATTTTTGAAATAGTAGTTACACCCTGTGACTTTTCTTCAGAAGAGCACGTCAACTTCTTACAAAGATCGCTGTGTGACGATGCTTGGAATTTTCCAAGCGACTTTCTTAACTCTTGCACAAACTCCTAACTGAATAGCACTGAGCACTTTGAGGCTTAGGAAGCTTGTTGCTAGTAGATGAGAAGGTTAAGGATTGTATGAGGATTATAAAGAAAAGAAGAGAAGATAATTGGATGATTGAAAATGAGAGAATTCAAGTCCTATTTATACTAGTTAGGATAGGTAGAATTCGGCCAGAATTCTGTGTCAAGAATTCAAATTTTTGGTTGTTGGACAACAAGCATACAACAAACCCTAATAATTAGGGTCTTGTAATTTAGGGGGCAGAGTTTGGCCCGAACTCTGTGTGGAGGCAGAGTTCGGCTCGAACTCTGTCTCCATAGGACAGAATTGCTCAAATAGGCTTTTGTGGGCAAGGTTGGTTTGGTGGAGCTTTTGGTTTTGTTTGGAGATAATGTGTAGACCCAGAATACTCAGTGCTACTCAGTTTACATTTAGCTAGACTCAATAAATGTAAAAATACAGACTCAAAAACCGAGTACGCTGCAGGAGAGAGCCGACGTCCGTCTTGCACTAAGTTCTGTCTTGATGTGTCATATTGAATTATGACAAGTATCATATTGTCAATTTTATCAATATTTGGTTGACTATGATTTGGGTCAACAGATGCTGTCCCGTTGTTAACACGGATTGGTACTATATGGATCCTTTCATGAGATATTATCCCCCTCGAAAGCATCGAGTTACGTCATGTCATGTGCTTTTCACGTACATCATGTATTCATGTACTTTCATCATTCATGTGCACTCTTGTGATTCATGTACTCTCATGTTCACAGAGCTCCCATGTATACTTCATGTGCACCCATTTATGGGCCTCCATGTGAAATCATGTGCAAAAACTTGTCTGGATCTTTGTGTATTGATTGGGGCATGGAAGAGTATAAATGGTCATGTGAACAATTCTAAAGTAGTGTAATCATGTGCGAACTCTTTAGTGTAATCATGTGCAAATTCAAGCCGTTCACATGACTATCTTGTACTCTACATCACTAGCCACTGATAGTTCTTTACTTATAGTAGATATTTTCTTACAGTCATCTCTTTTACTTCATGTATATTCTTCAGCATTTCATATATCTTACTCTATAGCATGCTTACATTTTTTGTCATGATATGAACTGCGTGAGATGTATTGTGCTCGTTCCTGTCCTGACTGGACCTGTTAAAAATATTACAGGTAACCTGGAGATTCACAGCTAGCCTAGAGGACCAGTAGAGCTTGGAGTGGATTACTAGTTTATGGTTTAGTTTCCCTTTTAGAACTTGTTTTGTAATAAGTGGTGTTTTGAGATTGTTGAGATGTTGTTATTTTGGGAGTTTATTTAAGTTGTTGTTTTGAGTTTTATATAGTTGTTAGACTCCTGTGTTATCTTATCGTGCTTAGATTGTGATTGAGTATTATCGTATCTTATATTTGTCCTCCATTCGGAGTTGAGATTGTGATAGGGACATTATATAATTGCGTGAGTTGTTGATTAGATAGTGACGTAGAACAGCGTTCTACCGCCGACCTGCGGCGTAGGCTGGACGTACCCACTTCTCGTGCCCCTACACTAGGTGCAGGTCATGACATTTTTGACTAGTGTATTAGCCATGGTAGGAAAGGCCGAGCCATATGTGTGTTCTAATTAGGAAAACCAGGCCAAGTTGTGACTTAACCTCTATATATAGTTTAATTATTTATTAATTAGATTATTTACTCTTAGTAGATCCGATTGTGCTAAACCAGTTAAACTGGACCCGAACTAAGCCCCAGCCCATGTAGATATGTAGTGTGTGCAAAGTCGCCCATGTAGGCATATTTTAAGTAGTGCATATACTTCATATGTTATTTTTGGGATTGAAGAATATTTTCTAAATATTTTTTAATTAATATTTATATGGTATTTTAATAAGTTTTACGATTATTGTTGGACCAATTAAGTAGGAGTGTAATGTGTCACCCAAAACTATACTATTATCGGCTTAATGAATTTTGTGATTACTTTTTATGGATCCTATAATCTAGTATAAAAATATCTTTATTATTATTTATTATTTTGTTCTTAGGAAAATAAATAGTATGTATGTACATAACTTTTTATAAAGTAAACGCTACATGAAGAATAAGTTTTATTAGGATTCTTGGATTTATTGGGTAATTATACATATAAGGTATATATATGTATATAGATAATTGCAGATGAATATAGATATAAGTGTTACCTTATATAGATATGGAAGTATATATATATTGTATAATATATAGAAAAGAAATAAGGAAAGAAAAAACGAAAACAAAAACAAGCCAAACCCAGCCCAGCCCCAGCCCGGCTTCCGGAACCCCCCCATATTGTCACAGCCGCAATAATCCGAAAACGAGAGAGAGAGGAGAGAGACGGAGAGAGATGAGAGAGAGGAGAGAAGAGAGAGAGAGAGAGAAGTATTAATAAAACCTAACCCTATCTTTTCCTCCTCGGTCCTAGACCAGCTCCAGTCGCGACGTACCCCTGCGCCACCGCGCGGCCGGCCTGGGCCGCCGAAGATGGTCGGAGATGCGTGCGCACATCACCGGGATGAAGCAGGGCAGCAGCAGGCTGCGGTTGCCATTTCGCAACGAAGTCTCCACCTCCTCGCTTGATCGTTTCACGATCCGTCACTTCTGGTATGTAGAACACCTATCCAACTATTAATCCCTTTAATTAGTTTGACTTTAGACCCTCTAGGTTGCCCGGAGGATCGACCCAAAAATGGGCAAAAATCTGTTCTAAAACGAAACTGGAAACTCGTTTAGGGACAAGTATTGGAAGGCAATTTTTGGACTGAAGATTAGGAGTTTTCGAAAACCAATTAACAACAGTCCTAGACAACCTATAGGGCACTGAAACCCAGTTTACGGAAGTCGATTTCATCGACTGAGCGTCGAGAAATCATTTTCCTAATTTTGATAAAAAACTGATTTCAAAATATTAGAAAATTAGAAAAACCCTCCCGATACGACGTGCATCCCGCCAAATTGGGCGACTTGATCGTGAACCGAAAGCATCAAAATATGTGTATCGACTTCGCGGACGTGTGGACTTTGACGAAATTTAAATTGGTTGCGTGAGCGCGACGAATTTGATGCGTATCCTTCGAAATTCACCGTATCGGCCACTTTGCAATTTTCCCAATATTGTGCACGTTCGTCAGATCAAAAAAAAACTTGTGCTAATAGGAGCGTATCATTTTTTTGGTCCTATATGCCAAGTTTGGTCCGATTCTGCGACAGTTGATCAGATCTCCGTTTTACGAGCCCCACGATCCGACTCAACGGACGATTTTGTGCACGACCTGACGGAATCCAACTTTGGACATACGGTTGGCTTCGTATCGAAAAACTGGACCTATAGACATGTAGTTGACGACTTTAGAGACCATAGACTCTGGTACACTTTTCGGTGCAAAGCGAGTCCAATAGCGGACATCATTTTTGTCCAAAATTACTGTTTTGCCCCTGTGTCCAGAATTGGACTTATGGACAGGAAAACCTAGCTAATTTGACTATTCTAAAAATGTTAGTAATATCTGTTTCAGCATCCGGAGACTGTTGTACGAGTTTGACTGTTATGGCTCACTGAGTAGTATAGTATTATCGGTTTCACCAGAAAAGGACCTCAGGAAAGTGCACTTTCTGATTGCTTTTCGATTCATAGTAGTTTATACATTTTATATTTATACATATGTCTTGCTGCTTGTTGACACGCTCTCACACGAAAATTAGTATCATGGATCTCTACTTACTATATTTCGTGATTACCATGTTTTCGTGTTTCGTGACTTGTTCGAGTCCATGAGTACTAGTCGGGAGAGAAAATATATTAGTAGACATGTGGACTACCTAGAACTATCTTCCGTGTCTTTTATGGAGCATAGCAGCTGCACACGACACGTGCAGGGTGCTTGATTTACCCCTAGCCGTTCACATGTCGAAGCTGGTATTTCAAAACACATAGATAGTTGTCTTTACTTGTTTTCCTTATTTTCGTCGCCACTTGCCATGACATCCTAGTTACATGTTCATTTTCTAGCTGATATATCATGTTGTAGAGTTATCTACTTTCTTTCATGATTTATCATGATATCGGTCTTATTTTCTAGATCATCTCACATATGTTATTTTCATGTCTTGTGAATTCTATTGTGTTTTCGATTTTTCGTCGGTTTGTGTGCTTGTTCCATTCTTGACTGGAAACCAACATTTTTTAGGTTTAGCTGTGGCTTCACATTGCGTGGGAAGATACGGGTGTACTTGTAGGCAGAAACCTAGAAATTAGATAGAAGTGGCATCATTTTTATTAATTGTAAGAACCTTGTATTTTCTTTAAATATAAATGTTGTAAAAGTTGTAATCAATTTAGAAATGTGAATGAGCAATAAATGTTATATTTTATGATTTTGAGCATCTTGGTCGTGACATCGTTCTACCGCCGACTCTGTGGCGTAGGCTGGCTTGGACACGTCTCGTATCCGCAAAGCGGGTGCGGGTCGTAACAAGTTTTTATGGTGGCCCATACAGGTTAGTCTTCGTAAATTGTGCGAACTTGTGGTAGTACCTATCTTAGTCGTACTACTGCAAGCCTGCGACTAGAATGCTAATTCATAATTAGGATTAATAGGATTTTAGGATAATGGCTAGGACTAGGAGTCCCTTATTCAATTTGATTGTCGAGTAGTTAAGGTTGCTGTATAAGTACATATGATTTCTGGAGTGGTTTATTGAATTCTACACCTATTTACTAACTATAGAAAGTTTTCTAGAAGGATGTACTATTGTGTTTTGACACGATGGTAGACTCTACGGTGGGTAGACGCCTGCAACTTAGGACTTCTTTAGATTCAATTACTAATATCGATTATTTGTGCAAATTTTCTTTTTCAGCACTCTTTAGATATCACCCTCACACCATGTGAGTCTGTATTGCTTATTTATTTCACGTTTTACCATAAGAAATTATTTATAATTTATGACTCTGTTATTACATAGGAATCTCGAGTTAGTTGCTGATTTAAAGTCTCTTTCCATCGTTTGAATATCCATGGAATAAAGATAATAATGTTTATGTTTCTCTTATTTTCAGTCATTTCTCCCTAATCCATCATTTTACTTACATTTTTCTATTCCTAATCATTTTTACAATTTTACTTTTCTCCCTCTAATTATCACCATATCATAAGACCTGTATTTCTTATTTATTTTCTATTATCTATAAGTTATTATATTTTCTAAAGGTCAATATTTTATCTCCATCCATTGTGTTGAGCCTAACATGATCAAACTATCCATATATTTATTTTGTGCTAGTTTTTTTTTGAAAATTCAAGACATATAGATGTCTATCTCGATCTTTAAACAATAGAGAAATAGAAATTTATATTTATATTTCTTTTGTCTTCGATCATTTTCTTCCTAGTCCATCATCTGATTTTCAAAATTGATTTTCAAGAACAAATATTTACCTTTTATTATCATGATCAACTTGTTGAAATTCTGGAAGCTCCTTTGAAAATTTATGAATATAGTTGGAATAATTTTCGATGACTCATAATGGCAAGACAGCAGCGCACTATCACCATTTATTTGAATTATGGAGTCTACGGGTTCACTGCAGCCAGCAGCGCACTGGCGAGGCATGACCCCTAAGTTAAAGTAATTCCAGATAAGTGTGGGTTATCCAGCATTATTAAACTATGCCTTGGTTGTCCTATTTTATCCTTGAATTATTATTATATCATGATTGGATAGAGTTGATAGGGTATTCGTTATCGTATCATCGCTTGAGTTATGAAACCAAGGGTTTATTGCAGCTAGTTGTACACTGGCGAGACATAAATTCGAAAAAATGACTTCGGATATGATTACGATATTCGAATACCGTTGAGGCTACGTCTTCTATTGGCATATAACTATTAAGTTAAGTTCCAAATCGATTTGTGCCTTATTCCTAGTTACCATCTACTCAATAAACTGACTGTTCTTCCTTCTTCCTTATCTTTCTATTTTCGAATCGTTACCTTTTAAACTTACTTTGATTTCTTTCCACTGAGTTCATAAGCACACCTAGAACGTGATTCTATGATCATGCCTACATAATCAATCGTGCTAGAATTAATGAATTCGATTTGGATCACCCTTACGACTTTTGATTACGATTAAACCATTTTGAATTATATTTCCATCATGTCAGCTCACACATCTTTCTAGACTCGTGCCTAAATAACATTTGCTTAAATTTTTTTTCTTTTTTTTTCGAGTTAATCGTGCCAAAAAGATTTAAATCGTTCCTAAATGACTTTTGAATCATGATTAAACTATTTAACTATGGCCATAGTCGAGTACATAATTCAAACTCTATTATTTCTAATGTTTAGATTTATTCCAGCCTTGATCATGTTTAGTCATACTCGTGCCAAATTTTAATCGTGCTTGGATGACTTACATGATTAACCATGATTGTGACTGCATCGTAGCTGTATCTAAGATCTTTTACCATGTCTAAAATTTGATGGTTGATTATGCCTATATAATTTTGATAGCGGTTAATTGTGCCAAATGACTTTCTCGTTTGACAAATCTTTTTTTTGATTCTA
This sequence comes from Iris pallida, assembly GCA_029216955.1. Taxonomy (NCBI): domain Eukaryota; kingdom Viridiplantae; phylum Streptophyta; class Magnoliopsida; order Asparagales; family Iridaceae; genus Iris; species Iris pallida. The sequence continues at coordinate 144,333 of JANAVB010035319.1, forward strand.
TCCTTAAACCATGCTTATAACTTGACCTTGATTAGGTCCTTGGCCATATAATTTGGTCATATTTTAGTCATGCCAAACGATCAATCGTGTCAAACCCAATTCTTCGATCATTCTTGAGCAGAATTTGATTATGACGCGAACCAAAATATGTTTAGATTGTGCCACATCACATTTCCTTTTGATTTTATCCGTGACTATGCTTGGCTAATTCAATCATGAATCATATCATTCTTCCGATTATATCAATCGTCGTCTTATTCATATCGATTGAAAATTTCGTTCTTTATTTTGTTCTTAGCCATATCTAATCATGCTCCTTGAAATTCGAGAAGGAAATTTTCTAAGGCGGGTAGATTTATAAGCCCACTGCCCGTATTTTGAAAATTTATTTATTTTATTTTGCTTTGTTTTCTAGCTAGAAAAAAAAATATAGTTTATATTGCAATTCTAAAAAAGATATTTTGGAAAGGAAAGAATTTTACCAAAGTTTTTTTTTTCTTTCTTTTCCTTTCAAAATGGACTTTTAGAATTACTTGATCATTTATTACAATTTAAATTTGCGTGATATGTTTCAAATATTATTTGATACTATTGAGTACTATTTTAAAATTATAATTGAAAAGTGTTTTTTTTACAAAAATAGCAAGTTTAGTTTTAGCCAAAGGTGTTTAACATATAGTATTATTTTAAACTAATTATAGACTATTATCAATTATTCCTATAATTTTAAATGTATTTGAATGATATGAAATTTGACTTATGGTGGCAAATTATTAGATAAATGTTCACTAAAACAGCTTTGACCTATAATAATATATTTTAAAAAGTTATTTGATAATACTTGGTAATTTTTAATTTATTGCAGCTATCCAGTGTTATATCTATATTGGTTTAATGTATTTTCAAAATATTGATAAAATCTAGAATTATTATTAATTGTTATGGATCGATTTTGCTTTAGTTGTTTTATATTATTTAAACCTTAGAAAGAATTAACCAACCAAGTCCGTCTATCCTAGTAGTCCTTAAATTCGAGGACGAATTTATTTCTAAGGCGGGTGGATTTGCAACCCCTCTTCGCGAAATTCTTAAAAATATTTTAATTTTTATTTATTTGAACTAAAATGCAACTTTTGCAATTTTATAAATATTTATTTTAATTAGTTATTATTATAGAAGGCCTTAGTCATGGTTAAATTTTGGAGCACAAGATGACTAGAATTCGTGGCACGGATAGTACAATAGCGTGTTTTGACTAGTATATTAGCCATGGTAGGAAAGGCCGAGCCATATGTATGTTCTAACTAGAAAAACCAGACAAAGTTGTGACTTAACCTCGATATACGTTTTAATTATTTATTCATTAAATTGTTTACTCTTAGGAGACCTGATTGTGCTAAACAAGTCAAACTGGACCCGAACCAAGCCCCAGCCCATGTAGATATGTAGTGTGTGCAAAGACGCCCATGTAGACATATTTTAAGTAGATGCATATACTTCATATGTTAATTTTGGGATTGACGAATATTTTCTAAATATTTGTTAATTAATATTTATATGGTATTTTAATTAGTTGCACGATTATTATTGGACCAATTAATTTGGAGTGCAATGTGTCACCCAAAACTATACTATTATCGGTTTAATGAATTTTGTTATCATTATTACTTTTTATGGATCCTATAATCTAGTATAAAAATATCTTTATTATTATTTATTATTTTGTTCTTAGGAAAATAAATAGTATGTATGTACATATCTTTTTATAAAGTAAACGCTACATGGAGAATAAGTCTTATTAGGATTCTTGGATTTATTGGGTAATTATAAATATGAGGTATATATATGTATATAGATAATTATAGATGAATATAGATATAAGTGTTACCTTATATATATATGGAAGTATATATATTGTATAATATATAGAAAAGAAATAAGAAAAGAAAAATCAAAACAAAAAAAGCCAAACCTAGCCCAGCCCGAGCCTGGCTTCCCGAACCCCCCATATTGTCACAGCCGCAAAAAATCCAAGAACGAAAGAAAGAGAGAAGTATTAACAAAACCTAACCCTAACTCTTCCCCCTCGGTCCCAGACCAGCTCCAGTCGCGACGTACCCCTGCGCCACCACGCGGCCGCCCTGGTCCTAAAAAACCTATAGGGCACTGAAACCAAGTTTACGGAAGTCGATTTTATCGATTGAGCGTCGAGAAATCCTTTTCCCAATTTTGACGAAAAACTGATTTCAAAATATTAGAAAATTGAAAAAACCCTCTCGATACGACGTACGTCCCGCCAAATCGGGCGACGTGGTCGCGAACCGAAAGCCTCAAAAGGTGTGTATCGACTTCGCGGACGTGTGGGCTTTGACGGATTCAAATTGGTTGCGTGTGCACGACGAATTTGATGCGTATCCGTCAAAATTACCGTATCGGCTACTTTGTTAAATTTTCAATTACTTTGTGCACGTTCGTCAGATCGAAACGAAACTTGGCCAATAGGACCGTATCATTTTTTTGGTCCTGTATGCCAAGTTTGGTCTGATTCTGAGACATTTGATCGGATCGTCATTTTGCGGGCCCCCCGATCCGACTCAACGAACGATTTTGTGTACGGCCTGCCGGAATCCAACTTTGGACATACTGTTGACTTCGTATCGAAAAATCGGACCCATAGACATATAGTTTGATGACTTTAGAGACCACAGACTCTGGCACGCTTTTCGGTACAAAGCGAGTCCAACGTCGGACATCATTTTTGCCCAAAATTATCGTTTTGCTCCTGTGTCCAGAATTGGAATTATGGACAGGCAAACCTAGCTAATTTGAATATTCTAAAAATATTGGTAATGTCTGTTTCAGCATCTGGAGACTGTTGTACGAGTTTGACTGTTGTGGCTCATTGAGTAGTATAGTATTATCGGTTTCACTAGCAAAGGACCTCAGGCAAGTGCACTTTCTGATTGTTTTTCGATTCATAGTAGTTTATATATTTTATGTTTATACATATGTCTTGCTGCTTGTTGATACGCTCGTCACACAAAAATTAGTATCATGGATCTATACTTACTATATTTCGTGATTACCTTGTTTTCGTGTTTCGTGACTTATTCGAGTCCATGAGTACTAGTCGGGTGGAAAAATATCTTAGTAGATATATGGACTACCCAAAACTATCTTTCGTGTATTTTATGGAGAATAGCAGCTGCACGCGACATGTGCAGGGTGCCTGATTTATCCCCTAGCCGTTCACATGTCGAAACTGGTATTTCAAAACACATAGATAGTTGTCTTTACTTGTTTTCCTTGTTTTCTTCACCACTTGCCATGATATCCTAGTTACATGTTCCTTTTCTAGTTGATATATCATGTTGTAGAGTTATCTACTTTCTTTCGTGATTTATCATGATATCGGTCTTATTTTCTAGATCATCTCACATATGTTATTTTTATGTCTTGTGAATTCTATTGTGTTTTTTATTTGTCGTCGGTTTGTGTGCTTGTTCCATTCCTGATTGGAAACCAACATTTTTTAGGTTTAGCTGTGGCTTCACTTAGCATGGGGAGATACGGGTGTACTTGCATGCAGAAACCTAAAAATTAGATAGAAGTGGTATCATTTTCATTAATTGTAAGAACCTTGTATTTTCTTTAAATATAAATATTGTAAAAGTTGTAATCAATTTAGAAATGTGAATGAGCAGTAAATGTTATATTTTATGATTTTGAGCATCTTGGCCGTGACGGTGTTCTACCGCCGACTCTGCGGCGTAGTCTGGCTTGGACATGTCTCGTATCCGAAAAGTAGGTGCAGGTCGTGACATTTTCTCCTAGTGAACGATAGTAGGTCGTCAGAACGACAGCAAGTCCTCAGTCAAGAACGGTAAAAAAATAAAATATGATATGATGAAAAATAATTAGGGATTATTCTTAGATAAAAGTTGATTTATTTAAATTCTTGCAACATTCGACCATCATAATAAAATTTCAATTTGAAGTGTCCACTTTGTGTCTTACATATTGTGTTGAAGTACATGTGTCCGAAAGTTGTCCAAGATGTATACACATACACATTCTTTTACATTCTGATTTTTTTTCCAATTCCAAAAACAAATCAGAGTATAATTCCATAAACAAATTTACCTAAAACAATGAAGTTTTTTAAAAAAAAATTAAAAAAAAAACTAGGGTGAGGACTTGTCTTGCTTAGAATAAAACCTAGAGTTATATTTCTTAAATCCAAGTGAATTCTTGCTTTCCTTGTGTTCTTTCCCTATTCCAGAAATTTGGAAATTAAAAAAAAAGCTAACCTAGGTTTAACTTTAGAAAAAATAGGGGAGAAAGGGGATTATACCTACAAGGAGGAGGATGAAGGAGGAGATGGTCGTCGACAGTGGCAGGTGCGGGTGCGGCAGACCGTAGCCGCAACAACAGTAGCAGCAGCAGCAGTAGTGGTAGGAGAGAGGGAGATGGGTTTATGGTGGTGATGGTGGAATGAATGATGGAAAGATTAAAGGGATGGGTTGAAGTGATGGGGGTTTCTCCTTAGAAATTGAGAGTGAAGGGAGAGCAGCCATCTTTCCACTTCCTGGAGAAAATATGAGGTAGGATGAGAAACCATGGTTCTGATGGTTTCTATCTTTCCATATTATGGTAGATATAAACCAGAATATACAAAAATGCCAATTTACAATTAAATGTAAAATGAATTTGCAACTAAAAGCATATGTTTATATATATATATATATATATATATATATATATATATATATAAGAATATGTATATAAGAAAACCCCCTCAATTTATTAAATGCGGCTCAAAACCGCAGACAAAATCCGTATACAAGGCGCAAAATGCCGAAGCCTATACAGGTATACCACAAAAAGGAGGAGGGGAAAAGCGAAACAATCGGCAGGGGCTAGGGGGAGCACCGAACAGAATGCTCTCGAACTGTGGGAACATAGGGTGCTCTGCTTACGGCATTGGCGGGCAACTTCCCGTAAGAGCTGGTCTGCCGAGTATAGGTGACCTTCGTATCTCGCCTTGTTGCGATTCTTCCAAATAACCCAAGTAGCGGCTGCTGCGACGATCTGGTGGCCATGGGAGGCAGAACCCCAGGAAGCCAGTAGATCGTGGAAGCATCCACTACCCTGCTCAATGCTGAATAGCTGGTTAAGGGTTGTCCAAGTCCTGTCTGGCAGCGTCCCCTGGCGGAAGATGTGATCGATAGTCTCCGTCTGACGCTCGGAGCAGCAGGAGCAAGCTGATGCTAAGCTAATCCCGATGGTGTTAAGGATGTCGTCTGTCGGCAGTTTCTGTCTGATGACTCTCAACAAGAGGAAGGACCACTTCTTAGGGATGCAGGAATGCCAATAGTATGCTATGGGGAGGTACGACCGACCGGCGCCCTGGATAGTAATTCTTGTCGACCTCACCGAGAATGTCCCCGACGCCTCGAGGGACCATCTCAACGCATCCTCCTCGCCACTGATGCGTAACCCTCTCTCACGGATGCCATCTGCCGCATCGTTTCTGGACCACTCACGAACCTGGTCCCAGTTCCAGTCGTGGGTGGAGGGGTTCCATAAGTCTCTGATCCTACAATCTCTCGGGGTCTCCGTAAGACTCGGGATCAGGCTGTCTCCAACCCATCTCTCAAGGAATGGGTTCGAGTCGCCCGCTCCCAACTGGAGTCTCATCGCTGGCTCGACAAGGTCGCGGTCGATAAGGATGCGACGCCAAGCCGCTGAGGATCTGCAGCTGGATATGGCCATAGACGGGTGGATGTGTTTGAAGTATCTGGCTTTCACAAACCTGCTCCATAAGTTGTTGCTCGTACAGAGTTTCCACCACAGTTTCATCGAGAATGCTTTAACAATGTGAGTGAGTTTGGTGAATCCCAATCCCTCCTGCCTGTCGGGTGAGCCATTGATTTCCAGCTAGCCCAGTGATGCTTATCCTGGCCGTTGCTATGCTCCCAGAAGAAATTGCAAAAGATCTGTTCGAACGAAGAAAGAACCTTAATGGGCGGCGAGCACGTAGCTAGGGTTTGGATGGGGATGGAGGATAGCACGTGATTGATGAGGATAATCTTGCCACCTGGGGATAAGGTGGCATTGTGCCACCCTTCCCGTTTCTTCCTGATTCTGGTGATTAAGTCCTCGAAAATGTCGACGTTGGATTTCTCGTACACTAAAGGGCACCCGAGATAGTTGAACGAGAGCTTAGCAAATGAAAAGGATGTTAAGTTGGAGAGGTTGTTGGCGTGCTCTCTATTGGTGTTGTGGTGGACGTAGATAACGCTCTTGGAATGATTGATTTTCTGGCCGGAGCATCTAGAGTATCTCATCAGGGTATTGTGAACAACTGCCACCGCGCCTTCATCCCCGGAAGAGAAGATGAGTATGTCGTCTGCGAATGCCAGATGGGTGATGATAGGGCAGCCACTGGATGTATGATAGTGCTAGAAGTTTAGGGTGTTGACCATATTGTTAAGGTTCCTACTCAGAGCGTCAGCTGCTATGATGAAGACTGTGGAGGATAGTGGGTTGCCTTGTCTCACCCCGCGGTGGGATTTAAAAATCCTTCAGCGTGGCCATTGATGACCATGGAGAACCACGAGTTGCTGATGGATCTCCAGACGATATTGGTCCAAGTTTTCGAAAATCCGTAGGCTCTGAAAACCCAGATCATGAATTGCCAATTCAGTCTGTCATAAGCTTTCTCTATGTCGATTTTGACGGCAATGTTGCCTCCCTCACCGGAAATTTCATGCAGGTGATTAACTCTTGGGCCAGCATAATAATGTCCTGGATGTTCCTCCCGCGAACAAACCCGCTTTGCTCCTCCGAAATGATCTTGGGAAGAATACCAGCCATTCTGGTCACGATGACCTTGGATATGATCTTGTTGGTGAAGTTACAAAGACTGATGGGTCGAAAGTCACGTAAGGACTCCGGGTTGTCTTTTTCTGGGATTAGGATCAGGTTAGCACTAGAAATGGCTTTAGGGTATATAGCACCTTCGAAGAAAGCGATCGCCGCTTCGGTGATGTCTTGCTTGATAATATCCCAGCATGTGCGAAGGAATACTCACGAAAACCCGTCCGGACCTGGCGCACTGTGCTCGTTCAGAGCCCACACAACATCTTTAACTTCCTGAACTGAGGAAGGGCGGTTCAACTGGGTGTTGTCGGTGTCGTTAATGAGGAGGGGGATTTGGTCTAGGAATGATCTATCTTTGTGAACCGTCTCTTTGGAGAATAATTTGGAATAAAAATCCGTGGCTGCCTCATGGATACTCTTTTGGTCGGTAATGATGTTTCCGTTTTCATCATTTGTCCTGTGAATCGAGAGCTTCTGTCTGCGCCCGTTAACGCAGGCATGAAAGTACTTCGAGTTTTTGTCCCTCTCGATGTCCCATTTCAACCTCGCTTTCTATTTACAGAAATCGGTCTCCACTTTGATCCTGAATTTAAGCATAGCCTTGGTGAGGCCGAGGGCTCTACTAGCCGCTAAGGAGCGATCCATGACGACCAGGGCTTCAGCACGGGTGACGTCATCCTCGGCCACGCGAACGGCTTGAAAGATATCTCCGTAGGCGAGCTTGCCCCAGACGGACAAGGCTTTCCTGGTGGCTTTAAGCTTTTTGCTCACCCGAACTAGGGGGTTGGGGGAATCCTCGCGGTTCCATGCTTCCGCTATGATGCCCAGAAAATGGGGATGTCCGATCCAGAAGTCGAGGAATTGGAAGTTCTTTTTGGATGAGTTAGTCTTGTTTTTGATCTCAACCAACAGGGGAGTGTGGTCTGATTCTGTGGAGTTGAGGTGGGACAGATTGGTGGTGATCCCCATTCCGTGCCAGAAGGCGTTCGTGAGGGCCCTGTCTAACCTAGAGTATTGACAACGGTCGCCGTCCTGCATGTTGCACCAGGTGAATGCATTGCCAGTGAACTGGAGAGTGGTTAGCTGGGCATTGAAGATGAAGTTGTTGAAGTCAAGCAAGGCCGGAGCGGGGGGGGGGGGGGGTGGGCGGCCTACGGTTTTTTTCGCGCTGCAGGTGATCGCATTGAAGTCCCTAATGCAAAGCCAAGGGGAGTTGGTGTGGAGGTGATGGATGTCAAGGAGGTCGTCCCAGAGTTGTTTCCTCTCCGCAACATCGCAGCTGCCATGGACCGCTGAAAGGATGGCACGATTGGAAAGTCTTGGGTGATCGAACCAACAGGAGAGGGCCTGCCGGGAGTCCTGGATGACTCCTAATTTGATGTCCTTCGTACAGAGGATCCAAATATCATGTCTGCCAGCTATGGCCATGGGAAGGCCCAGTTGCAGTTGGATGGATTTTAATCTTTTGGGGGGGATTTTGGGTTCAAGAATGATTAAGATGTCTATCTTGTGGATTTTTCGCAGATTGGTTATTCTCCTTAACGTCGGTTTGTTCGCCAGACCGCGGACATTCCAGGATAGGATGTTAAGCATTAAGGATGTTGTAGGGATGTTTTTTGTTCTGCTTGGCGACGGATCTGGTTTGGATGGTAGTGGTTACAGTGGGTCCGTGGTTTGCACTGGCCTCGCTCGAGGCAGAAGGTCCTGCCTCCGTTGAGGGGGGTGATCGTTACATGACTGCTCCTACGGGGTCGGTTGCTGATTGACCGATTCTCCGGCAGAGTCCAGGATAGGATTCTCTAGTGGGATGATTATGGAGTCACTGGTGCTCCCTGTCAGAAGATTAGTTTACTGAAGAGGGAAACCCGCGGCAAGGACCTGGAGCCCTCTCCGAACTAGGTCTGGCCCTAGAATAGCTAGGGCCTCTACCACGGGGTCTTCGATGGTGAGCTGTTGTTTAGCTTCGGTGATGTCGGTGAACTGTTCTACGCCTTCCGAATTGGGGAGAATCTCGGTGAGCGTACGGTCGGCTGGGGGAGAGGTTGTCTCCTCTGGGTCTTCCGCGTCCTCCGAATTAAGAGCATCGAATTGGTTGGATAGGGTGAGAGCTTGGGTACTGTGGGGGATCAATGCATTGCTAGGATATTCGCTCCAGTCAGACGAGGCGCCTCCGGAGCCGAATCGAGTGTGCGAATTTGGGCAGGGTAGGAGAGGTGGCATGTGTGTCCTCTCCTCAGTTGGCTCGCTGTCTTTTCTGGGTGGTTTCTTCTTTAGTTCTGGATGAAGACGGTGGGAGTACTTCGGAGATGACCTCTTAAGTGGCAGTGGTTACAGAACATGATGTGGTTATCATAGAGGATTTGTTGGGTGTGGGTTCGGTTGCCTAGCTCGATGTTGATAAAATTGGGTGGTTCGGTGGTGAGGTCGAGTTCCACACAGATTTTATCATAGTGGGGTTTGGTGAGGTTGCTGGTCTCAGGGGCTGAGGCCACATACGTGCCGAAAGAGTTAGCGATTCGCCTGAGAGCCGCTGGTACGAAGCAAATGAGGGACAGATTAGACAGAGTGATCCAGGCGGCAACTGTCACTGAGTCTTCTTTAGTACTAAAGCTAGCTAACCACTTGATGATCTTCATCTGATGGAAATCAATCCTGCACGTGCCTTTGGACCAGGCTGTCTTATGGTCTAAGTCGGATGAGAGGTGAAGAAGAATGTGTTTGGGATCAAGGGGAGCTACACGGTAATCCGCAGTGAGTCTCTAGCTGGCTATCGTCTCCTGCACCCTTGGGAGCCTGGGACATCCGGATGAAAATTTGAGGATGAAAGTGTGGGGGAATGAATTCGATAGTGAGGACATCTCCATGTCGGTGAATGGAACCGATGACACCGGTGACTCCTGAGAGTACTCAATGTCCGGCATATTGATGTCTGGGACGAGAGACGCCTTGGCTGAAGCCAGATCCGGGCGTAGCTTGGCTGCGAAGGTCGACAGAGAGGGGTCGGCCGAGGAAGGGATCAGAGAAGAGCTACTGGAAGGAGGGGGAGCAATCGAGGTGGGGATCATCTTGGGACGGTGGGTGTTGTCTGAGGAGGCTACCTAGGGGATGCACTCTGGTTGGGGGATGGCCGGTGGAGACCTCCCAGGAGCGGGACTCGCCCTGCTCGCAGAGGAAGGCACCACAGACGGACCAACGGCAACTGGAGGAGGGGGAGGGTGAGCGTCCGGGACGACCCCTGCGGGATCCCCTGGCTCGGACGTGCTGAGGGCGAGAAGGTTGGGATTCGAGGGGCGGCCCGCTGTAACCAAAGAGGTAGTGGGGAGAATAATAGAAGGTACAAGAGGAAGGCCGGGGGCCTCTGAGGGAATAATAGAAGGTACAGGAGGGAGGCCGGGGGCCTCTGAGGGGAGGCCAGGGGCTGGGGGGCCAACGATGGGGTAGGCTGGAGGAATAGGGAGGGTGAGGGCCTGGTTGTGTTGAATGGGAGGGGTGTTAAAAGAGGCGTAAAGCGCAGAGGATGGGGCGAGAGGAGGATCGGTGTAGGGGGGCGTAGAGCGTAGTGGATGGGGCGAGGAGATAATTGGCGTAGAGGGAGTACTGTTCGTGGAGGTCGGGCAAGGGAGTGGGCCCGCCTGAAGGAGAGGGGGTTAAGGTATAGGAATACGCGAAAAGAGTACCAGTCGCGTAAAAGTCACTGGATGAACCAGGCGCGTAAAATTCATTGATAGGGAGGGTCCCACCTGAGGGCTGAGCTATAGTGCCTGGCGCGTAGAATCCATGGAGGGAGCGGGCCCCACCAGGATAAACCGTGGGCGTAGGAGTATTACGCACAGCAGATATTAAATGAGGGTGGCCCACCACGTTGAGTAGGTATACTGAACCGTTCACGTGGTGCCAGAGGGGAAGGCCCCCTTGCTTGCACCGCAGGTGGGCGACTCCCCCGAGGAGAAGGTTGCTCCGTTCGAATTTCGAACCGAAGTGGAAATGGACAAGTGGGCGGTGGGGAGCTGGTGAAGAGGATGGGAGTTGCGGGTGTACAAGGGTGCTGGGTGACCAGCCAAAGCAGACGCAGGAGCAGCGAGCACGGACGCGGGTGATGGGACGAGGGGATCGCGAGATGGAGGAGGGCTGCAAGAAACAGAACTGGGGCCTTGAGGGGGAGGAGCAGAGAGCTAGGGAGGGCGGCCTGAGGGGCGGACGCCGGGGGGGGGGTGTGATGAGGACTGGGAGGAGGGAGAGCAGATGGGGAGTAGGGGGAGCATGATGAGGGGGAATATGAGGGGGGTAGAGTTGTCTGATCAACTCCACGCAGTCGGCTGGCCAAGGATGGGCCATCGGCAGGCACTAACCACCGGGGGAGAGCCTGAGAAGGGAAGCCCTAGGGGCTTCCCGGGAGGGGAAGGAAGGGGAGCTCAGGAAGAAGAAGCATCGAAAAAAACTATATATTTTATTTTATATATATATATATATATATATATATATATATATATATAAAATTGAATATAATATATATTATGTATAATAGGCAGTTATGACACTCTACCCTCCTTAGAAGAAATTTTGTCCTCAAAATTTAAAATAAAATAATAAAATATATGAATCTAAAACATAGCCAACCTTGACTAGTAAACAAATACGAATATAGGCTTCGCATATCCTCTTCTTTCTCCAGGTAGAAAAATTTTCACATAAATCTTGATTCCAATTTACTTGGTTAAGAGCGATCTGATTCTTGTGTACTTTCTCTTTGTGATCCAAAAATTCTCATTGGTCGTTGGTTGATATACAACGTTAATGTGACCGTGATTTCCGATATCATCCAAAAAAAAAATTTAATTCCTAAAACAAATCAGAGTATAATTCCATAAACAAATTTACCAAAAAAATGAAGTTCAAAAAATTAAAAGAAAACTAGAGTGAGGACTTGCCTTGCTTTGAACAATACTTAGAGTTTTTCCCTCAAATCCAAGTGAATTCTTGCTTTCCTTGTTTTCTTTTCCTCTATTCCAGAAATTTAAAAATAAAAAAATCTGACCTAGGTTTAACTTTAGAAAAATATGGAAGAAAAGGGGATTATACCAACAAGGAGGAAGATGAAGGAGTCAGAGGAGATGGCCAGCGGCGGCAGGGAGGCCGACGGTGTGCGAATGAGAAACGAATTTGCAACTAAAAGCATATATATATATATATATATATATATATATATATATATATATATATATATATATATATTAAAAAATAATGGCTGGAGCTTGGGTTTGGCTCCCCCTGGGAGGAGCTCCGCTCCTCGGGTTCCCCAAGCCGGCCGCGGCCGGGCGTCCCGCCCGCCGCCGTGAGCCCACCTCCTCCTTCAGCCTCCCCTTCGGCTGGTCGGGCCTCCCACTCCCGCAGGGCCCACCTACCACCAGCGTCTGCCCAACGTGTGGCTCCCTCTCCTCCGTCCACTCCTGGCCTCGTCACATCCGTTGCCCTGGGCGTCGGAGGCGACACCTGCGGCCATCCCAGGCTCCCACCCTCCTCGGCCCCCCGCCTGGCGCGCTCACCGTCGAGCGAGCGGAGCCTCTTCCTTCCGGCTCGCAGCCAGGTCCGTCCACCGCCCCTGGCGTTGCGCTGCCCTCCCTTCCGTCTGCGGGTCCTCCTCCAGTCCTCTTTTCCCTGAGGTGGCCCTCAGAGCCTCCGACAGCGGCCGCCGCGGTTCCCCTCCCTTCTCCGGCCACCCCTCGCCTGTCCCTTCCGCAGGCCAGTGCGCCGTCCAGTCCGGAGCCCCTCCCTGTCCTCTGCCGCCGCCTTCACCCGCCCCCCCGCCTGGGCTTGCAGACCCTTCCCCCGTGCAGCCCTACGCCCCCCTCCCCCAGCCCTTCCGTTCTTCCCCTCCGCCCTTCCCGCCGTCCTTCCTCTACTCCCCTCGGCGTCTCCTCCCCCCGCTCCGGTGGCGGATCTCCTCTCAGCGCCTTCCACCTCCGCGCCGCCTCCCCCCGTGCATCCCCATGCCATGGCCATGGAACACCTCCCGGCTCCCCTCGTTTCGTCAGAGGCCGTCCTCCAGGCGGGAGCGGACTGTCCCTTGGCGCCTCCCGCCGCCCCGGCCGCGGAGTCGCCCCCTGTCGCAGCGGACCCTCCCCCTCTCCCCGTCGGCCAGCTCGTCGCGTCTCTCTCCTCCGCGTCGGTAGGCTTCTACCAGGACCCCCTCACCCTGAGGTGGCACTGGTACTACCTTCCCGCCCAGGCGGCTTCCCTCCTCCCTGCCCAGTCGCCGGTCGCCCCCATCTTGGCCTTCCCTTCCTCCGTCGGTTCTGGCATCCCCACCTCCGAGTCGTGGTGCCCCTGCGGCCGGTTCCCTCCCCACCAGTGGGACTGGTGAGTTCTGGGGCCCCTCCGGCCCCCGCCGCTGAGCCCCTCGGCTTTCCTCCGTGGACGGGCTTCCCCTCAGCCGTGGAGCAGTCCCCACCGGCCCGTCCGTCGTGGCCTGGCCGTCTCCAGCCGTAGAGCCCCTCGGCTCCCCCTCTGTGGAAGGGCTTCCCCTCAGCCACGGAGCAGTCCCCTTGCCTTGTAGGTCCGGTGCTCCGCCCCATCAGCCCCCCGGCCGCGCTCCCGCCGCGGCCCTAGCCTGCCGGGCCCCGGCACTTCCCCTCCGCCGCCCCGGCCGCCGTACCCCCCGCCGACCCCCGGCGTCGTGCCCCCTCCCCTCTGGCTCGCGGAAGAGGGTCCGGAGGCACCCTCGGGCTCTGCGCTAGCCACGCGCCCCCCAGCATCTCGGGCCACGCGCCATCCCAGCATTTCGGGCCACGCGCCATGCCACGCCCTCCCCGGCGCTTCGGGCCACGCGTTCCCCCGTCGAGCCCCGCGCCCATCGGTCCACGTGGGCGCCTCCTCGGGACCTGCTCCCGTGGACCACGTGCCCCCCCCTCTTTCGTTTTTAATTTTCATTTTTCCTGCCTCTTTGCGTGGAACGACAATTGCCCGCCTGTGGGCCTGCCGTTGGTCCCGTTTTGGGCTTGTATCGGTCTGGTGCCCACTCGTGGGCCCAGTTGTTGTTTCTGGTGTTTTCAATGAATTTCCTTTAACAAATATATATATATATATATATATATATATATATATATATATATATATATATATATATATATTGAATATAATATATACTATATATAATAGGCAATTATGACAACGTGTGTTCCGACGCTTAGTACTAAAGAAATAAAATACATGGTCAAGATCCTATTATATCACATAGTTTTTTAGTCTATGTACTTTCTTTTAGTCCAAGCAAATTGGCATTCCATGTATAATTTGATTTGGCCAGTATGGGCCAAGTAGAGTTGCTTCGTAAGCTTATTGTCATGCCCAAAGTTTTTTGCCCCCACTGAGGCAGATTTGCATTGTAATGCCCCGCTCCGCACGATGTATTACGATGAGTCGTTGACTCGAAGAGTTGTGTTGATCCGATAAAGTATCGATGAAAATCGATACAAGAGTTATGTTGGCCAGAAAGAAAGCCTTGAACCGATTCGAATCTATAAATCAAAATAATACAAAGGATAAGTCTTGTTTGAGCAGGTGCTAATTTTAGTTAATTTTGTGTGCATTCTACGCTTTTACACTGGATCATAAGTGGTCGACTTTTTGCCTTATTTGCAACGGTGTCCGCAAAACTAAATCGTCGTCTTACAACGAACTAAGGCACGGGCACGGTAGGACGAATCAGTCAAATAGTTCAACAGAATGGCTAAGTTGGGAGAGTTATCCGTGCAACCAAGTTATGGAATCGAGCCGCATCAGCTCGACGAAACGATAAGACGTATTGGACTAAGGTGGGCGCGGGTTCATGACTCTTCTCCCCTACTTCACGTCTAATAAAATGTACCCTAGTACGTGTATGTTGCTATCGAGTTAACGAGCATGACTCGAATCAAGTAAAGGTCGTAGTGTGTGTTGAACTTTAAGATAGAACATTGAAGAATGTAATCCTTTTGAGCTAGAGAGATCATGAGCATTGTAGCCAGTTGGCGTATCCAGTTGTGCTATTCAAAGCCTTTGTAATCTTCAGTTCATTATTAATAAAATAGATTCTTATTGTATACTCTACTTTCTTCCGCTGCTTAGGTTATCAATTTGAGATAAACTTATGTGAACCTGTTATCTTGCCTTGCACGAGTGCAACTCCAGGCTCCTGCGGCATCATGCCCCAATGAGGACATGATTTGGGTGAAATCTAGTGAGGACGAGCAATTTCCCGGGTCGGAGCGTGACAAGTTGGTATCAGAGCGGTTCCATCCTCTGGACCGTAATCGAATTTCTTTTACCCTCAGTTGCTTCGCTATCGAAATCAATTGACTCTAAGTTGTTTCCGCAACCGCATGGCTCATGGATCTATTCTATGCTACATTGGATGTTTTATACAATAAGTCTGTATTATGTTGCGTATGTTTGCCACAAGTATGTCGTGACTATCACGCTATCTCCGAGTTCCATCGAAGAATGTTGGTTGCACGAAATGCAACGAATTACGAAATACTGGTTTCCTGAAGTGCAATAAGTTACGAGTCGTTGGTTGCACGAAATGCAATGAGATAGGTATTATTGGTCGTACGAAGTACGAAGAGTTACGTGTTATTGGTTGCACGGAGTGCAACAAGTCGTGAGTCGTTCATTGCATCAGTACAATGAGTCGACATATGGGATGATGCATGTTATGTGGCTATGCGAATGGATAGCGATATGTTGAACGAGATTGAGTAATGCCCTTAAGTATCGAGAATAAATCATTGCACAAGTGACAACGAGTGAGATTAGGAAATTGTGGATGCGATAGCAACGAGTCGAGTTGGTCGCTAAGTCGAAATTGAGTAGTCAAACTTGTAAGTTGGCCAAGTTGAATCGAGTTTCTAAGTAGGCGAACATATATGTTAGTCGAATGTCACGTCGAGCCTTGAGTTACCGAATGTTTCGTTGTGATCGATATGATTGCCAAGGCACGGTTAGCCCCAAATGAATGTCAAACTTGAGCTAACGATAGTGCATATTGGCCAAGTTGTTGTACCAACTCGAGTAAGCGAATGCTAGAGTTAGGATTGGAAAAGATCGCCACAGGATAGTAAATTGTAATAGATGTCGAACCTATGCGGAGTGTAAAGTCGAGTAGTGACTCGATTTCGGGTGGTACATGCAATACCACTTATGCGATTAGTACAGCACAACATTGTGTCGATAATGATAGGCTCGATTTCTGAGTGGTATATGTAATACCACTTAGCAATATCTATGTCAAGCCGTTTGGTGACTTACAATAGATTGCGTCAAGATGATTATGTCGATTACGATAAGTTTGTCCTCATTGGACGAAATAGTGCCGAGACTCGAGTGGGAATGACTCGATAGAAGTCGATGCAAGTATGCTTCGATGAATTGAGTTGAACGATTATGCGTGAATTCGTATCCATGGATGATATGTCGGAAGAGAATTCGTTGAGTGTAAACCAAAAGATAGGCTAAGCATAGCGAGGGAATATTGCGTTGAGAAAATAGTTGACTCAGTTGGAATTGAGTTAAGTCGGTGTGAAAACTGTTCGGAACGAGTTGAGTAGGTACGAAAAAATTGTGCGAACGAATTTGAGTTAGCGCGAAGAGTCGGTAGCACAATTTGGAAGTGTGATTTACGAATACGAGAATGAATATAAGGAATTAAAAATCGTGTCATTCGATGATGATAGTTAGCTACAATGAGAGGGATCTTGATGCGTATGAGACGTGATTCATATTCGAGTATGGATAATAACAGTGATTGCAATGTATTAGAGTTTACGAGAAAGGAAGATGTTCAGGGTATGCATATCGACGACGGTATTTAGGCATATCAGAGACAATGTGCAATAACTCGGAGATACTCTGATAGCATGAACAAAAATTATATTGAGCATTGTTGTTGGATGAATAAGATGCAAGTTAAGTTGATGTCAGTTTGGATGATAACGGTGAATACAAAGAATGAAATTCATGCGAAAGGAACATAGTACGTGCCTAAAACACAAAATGAGTTATGCAAAGTTGATTGCTATGTAAACACGCTTGAGGATGTTGAAATGCGTCGGGAAAATTCGAGAATGGATCGATATATTACTCGGATGAAAACAAAAGTGTCTTGATTGTTTCGACGATAACCACAACGTTGACGTCCTTGTCTTGTGCGTGTGCAACTCCAGCCTCGCACATGTGTCATACCGAATTAGGGCGATCATTCCGCGTGAGTGCTGGTATTGTGATTCATGCCCAGCGGGCATGGTTGAACTTGCAAGACGTGGCAATTTAGATTTTCCTTATGATTTGAGGCGAAGGTGAATTCGAGAATTATTGCGATAAGCATAGAGTGTATCCGATATCGATCGTGGGTAGTTAGACTCGTACCCAAGGCGAACAAATATTGCTCGGTTAGCGATATTGTTAACAGTAGTGCATGAGTGATTCAAGTAGTAACGGCGCATCAGTTGCACGGGTGGGCAGAGATATTTTGGATTGATAAATTATATCGGATTGGATAAAGTCCCATAGGAAGTGTCGAAAATTGATTTGGCTCCGAGATAGGATATAGCATGGTTCGTAGTAATTGTCCCTCATTGATGATCTTCAATTATCGAGCGTAGCTTCGGGGCAGCTGATCCTAGAAGACTTTATCACCACCACTTTTCTGGATTAGGGTATTTTAGTAATTGTGTGATAATTTGAATTTTTATTATTTTATTATTAAATTGATTGGTGTTTAGTCCTTGATTAGTATTTTTGGTAGTAGCAGATGGTTTAACCATAGATAACCTTGATTAGAAGACTAACCATGTGATTAGAAACTTATTTGGCTAATTAGATTTTAATTTGGAGCATTAGTCCTAATTAGGAAAGAAATTGACTTATTTTTAGGCTATTTTAATACATTGCTTTTGGCCTTTTTGCTATTGGGCTTTCCTTGGACTTTAGTTGGATGGGGGCCCATCCCAAACCCTAACCCCTAACCCTAGATACACCCCTTAGCTGCCCAAACAATAGCCTCCCTCTTCATGTGTATATGAGTAGTAGCCACCTATTTGCAAAAACCTTAGAAATTGCCTTCTCCTCCAAATAGCCTATTTTTTTTGTTTTCCATCCAAATCCTTCCAAACGAACTGCGTTGCGATCGTTGGAAGGAGAGGAACCTGCTGGAGACTTGCTAGCGAGGGATCGTATTAACCCAATGATTACATCGTGTTTTTGAATATGGCTAATCAATTAAGTTTTACATAATGATATCACTAATATTCATATTCACAACCATGTTGCTACTTAAACTTAGCATTGTCCTAATTGTCCTATATCATATTTCCATGCTTGTATCGTACTGCAACATATTTTGCTCGCCTAACATGTATTTGTAGATATGTAGTAAGCATGATAAAACATGATCAAACTAGGACATAGGCAATGAAAAATTAATGATGGACCAAAGACGTCGTCATACAAAAAGATTTCTCGGAACCGTCTAGCGACATATCCGGGGCCTCGCATCGGGGTTTCCACTGTCCGGTCTGCGGACAGGGTTTGAGGGGGCAGCAACCCCCGTCAAGGGTTCGGGGGCGAAGCCTCCGAAAGGTATTCAGATTTCCAGATATGCTTATCTTTGGACGACTGCTATCAAGTTAAAAGACGTCTTCAGGTCTTCTCAAATATCAGAAGAAAGGCGTCATCAAAGGAATTTTTGGTTTTTTTATTTGTTCCAAGTCTGTAATATTAAATTTATTGAGTCTAGGAGAATGTTTATGTTGAGTCGCACTGTGTCATCTTAACCCCTAGACATATCTCTCCAAGCTCTACCATACAAACAGACTAATTCCTGAACCAAGCCCAAGCTCCACCAAGCCAAACAAAGCCCAAAGACCCAAAGGCTATCTGCCACCTAGGAGGCAGAGTTCGGGCCGAACTCTGTCCCCACACAGAGTTCGAGACGAACTCTATCTCCTGATTTTCAGTACCCTGATTTTTAGGGCCTACTTGGTACAAGCTGTCCAAAGTTCAAAAATTTGAATTCTTGGGGCAAAATTCGGGCCAAATTCTACCTCTCCATAGTAGTATAAATAGAGCTTGAATTCTCTCATTTCATATTATCTCTCATCTTTAAATATTCAAGCTTTCTGAGCTCTACTACTCTAAGCCTTATTCTTCTATATCTCCTAAGCCACAACTCTCCTTAGCCCAAGGTGCTCAGTGCGATATCAGCTAGAAGTTGTGTGCAAGAGTGAAAAAAAAGTCACTTGGACAATTCCAAGTTTTGCCACCTGTGAATTTGTAAGAAGTTGGCGTGATCTTCTGAGTAAAGGCACGTGGTTTTAAAGTTATTTCACAAATAGTGGATTTTAATCCTGAGCTAGAGTTCTCAGGCCTGGACTAGTCCTCTACGACAATAATGCTATATGGTTCATTGTTGATAGACTTACTAAGTCCGCTCGATTCCTACCCTTTCGAGTTGGACAACCAACAGAGACATTAGCAAAAATATATATGAAACAATTTGTCAGTCAACACGGAGTACCAGTAAGTATAATATCAGACAGAGACACTAGGTTTACTTCATATTTCTGGAAGAGTTTGCAGGAAAATCTCGGTACCCGATTGAAGTTCAGCTCCGCCTACCATCCTCAAACAGATGGTCAGTCCGAAAGAACGATCCAAACCTTGGAAGACATGCTGAGAGCATGTGCATTAGATTTTGGAGGATCATGGGATGACCATCTACATTTGGTAGAATTATCTTAAAATAATAGTTATCATGATAGTATCAAAATGGCACCTTTTGAAGCCTTGTACGGAAGAAAGTGTAGATCACCAGTATGTTGGACGGATGTAGGAGAAAGACAACTGCTAGGTCCAGAACTGGTAGCACAGACAGTAGACAAGGTCAAGGCAATAAAAAGTCACCTGCAAGTCGCTCAAGATAGACAAAGGATGTGGGCTGACAAACATCGAAGAATATTGGAGTTCCAACCCAGTGATCATGTATTCCTAAAAATCTCACCCACCAAAGGTACAATCAGATTCGGGACTCGAGGGAAACTAAGTCCGAGATATATTGGGCCATTTGATGTGCTAAAAAGAATTGAAAGAGTATCCTACAAACTAGCTCTTCCACCAGCTCTTAAAGGAGTACATGACGTATTCCATGTGTCACAACTCCGAAGATATGTATCTATGGTGGCCCATACAGGTCGACGTTTTGCAAGGACAGAAAAACTGTGGTAGTACTTAAGTTAGTCGTACTACTGCGGGCCTGTGACTAGGACTAGGAATAGGGACCTAAGGACTGTCTCCGTGAGTTGAAATTGCGTCATTGACTCCTACACTCGACTTCAAATACCCTTATGCATCCAATTGAATCATTCTAATCGTCTAATGATTTTTTTCGGCCAATGGATTCGCAAGACAGGAACAACGCTGCACTCAACACTCCACCGACTGTTGGCAGATTTTTTACCTGCGAGACCCCTCCGACTCAGGGAGGCCAGCTTACTCACCACGGTGGCCCGGCTCAACCGCAGTACTCGAGGTTCCGCAGGGATGACATTCCACCTCCACCACAGTTCCCTCTGCAGACTCCAGTGTAGAAGCATGGAAAATATCAGAATAATGGTCCATGTGGCTCCGGGTAAGAAGCCCATGCGGCTCATACAGGAGCTGCCTTATGCGATTCAAAGAAGACTCTCAGTCTCATGCGGCTCGGGAGTATATGCGGTTCAGCAGGAATATGCGGCTCGATCGACGCCACGTGTCCCCTTGTGATCCTTTCCTACAGCTGGCCATTTGAGTAGTGGCCACATTTAATGCTCTGACACGACTTGACGACTGAGGCGGCTCTGGCATAAAGTGTCATAATGGCTCTGCCATAATGACAGACTCCTCGGAAAAAGAAAAAAATCTCTGACCCGATCCGTCAGAAGTCCTAGGTTGCCACGTGGCAAATCTCATGCGGCTCACTGAGAAGTCACCCTATATGACTAGCAGAAATCAGCCATATGCGGCCCACCGAGAGCTCAGCCCCTGCGGCTCAATACAACGCTAGCTCATGCGGCTCGCAAAGACTATATATATACGGCTCATTGAGAGTTCGTCCCCTGTGGCTCGATGCAGCATTGTCCTATGCGGCTCACGAAGAGTATCTCCCTGCGGTTCAAGTGTTGCCCATCCTATGCGGCTCTGGCAGGACCAACAATTAAAACACGTGGCATCGGACCAATCAAGGATTTAACCGAATCCCAACAAGTATATTTGACATCATCGTACTGGGATCAGGGCATATCATTTATCATCAAGCCAATGGGACACGTGGCGAGCAATCGGATATTGGCATAATCAATCACGAAGATTTAAAGCAGTTAGCATTAACTGCTCACAAGATACGGTGCTATCCGCATTAATGGCCTAGATTCATTGTAATCAGAATCAAGGGTTCAGATAGATTGAATGAGCGCCGACATTCCAAACAAATGATCATTAGCAAACCCTAATGATCATATCCCACTCTTATAAATAGCCAGCATCATTCCCTTGCAAAAACCCCCGGCAACAAAAGAATAAAAAAGAGAGAGAGAGACAGATATACAGAGAGAGCTCCCCCCTTTTGATAATCACAGAGAGAGAGAAGCCAGGAGAGCAACACGAGGAGAGCAAGAAGAGTTCTTCTTCGTCCACGCCAAGCAGATCTTCTCCGAGCCAAGACTGCATACCGATCGTCCAAGGAGTAAGGCAGAGCGGCCGTCGCTTTCCCGAGCCTCTATCGTCACCCCCCAGAATCAAAAATAAACAATTGTACTTAGACTGTTGTACCTAGGTTTTCGTCCCTAGGCTTTCTTTGTACAAGCGAGTTTGTATTGTGAGTCTAAGTTCAGTCCTCCCATAAAACTGTTCTGTACTTTTACAATCAATGGCAAACACGATGGCGACTCTGCTGGGGACTAACTTCTCCACGGCTGAGGAGTTGGTGACGCAATCGGATGCAGCCAAACTTGGCTCCACACAACAGAAGATTGTCGTCTGCTTCGACCAACAGGCGTTCGAAGAAATGCTCTCTGAAGGCAGCGCTGGCCCAGTCCAGAAGCGCACCTGCACCACGAAGGCTCGCAAAGAGTGGAGGCCAAAATTATTTGCTCCCCCTCAAGCCCTCGATGGGATACCCTCTGTTGCTCAAGAATGCGAGAAGGACTCTCCTGCGGCCCTACTTCAGACCGTAGACAACTCTGCTGTCCCCAAGTCCGGTAGAAGAAAATACTATGATGCTGGACTTGCAGGGGCAAAGAGGAACTCTATGCGATCAGAGCCACAGAAGGGTATTAGCCACAGGGAGAAAGCCCATGCGGCTACATCCGCCAACCGCATGAAGAAAACTCATGCGGCCACATCTGTCAGCCGCATAACTTATGCGGCTACAGTTGCCAACCGCATTGATGAGACTCATGCGGCTATCAAAGTCAATCGTTTGCAAAAAACCCATGCGGCCACAGATGCCAACCGCATGCGGCCAGCCTGCACGGTCGTGACTCCTAGCCGCATCAGGACTCATCCGACGGCAGAAGACAACCGCATGCAGACAGACTGTATGGTTTCTAATCCTAGCCGCATAGCATCCGCTCTATGCTCCTCTCGATCAGTTTTCGACCATCTCTCGTACGGTCCGAACCCTGATGATTCTCTGGATGATAAGCCAGACTCTGTGGTATTCAACTTGGACTCTTCCTATTATGCACCCACAGGTGCTAAGAAGAAGAAGTCTAGGGCAGCGCGGGCTCATCAAGCCCAGACAGCTGCCCCAACCTCTGACTATCGGGGCGTCCCGCTGATTATCACGCGGGCCTCCGATGGGAAGTTGTATAGAACCGCTCAAGTCCAGTCCCCAGCGGCAAACGGACAAAGTGGTTCCTCTGACCTGCGTGAGGCTATCCTCCACAAACGCAAGGAAAGAGAAGGGGCCTCGGCGTGCAAAGAGTCCTCACATGGACGTCATTGCACCCAGATCATCATCAACTGCTGCTGCAACAACACGGCAGTGACGGAAGACCGGCCGTCCGTCTTCCAAAGACTATAGCATCCGAGCTCGGAGGACGAGGCACCTCCTGTTGTCACCTGTAATTCCACGCAGAAAGTCCCTGCAGAGGGGAGAGGGAAGAGGACAAGCATCTCCAGCCCGAAGATATCGACCACTACAGCTAAGAAATTGTCGTCTAAACGGTTGTCTTCCACCGGAGTATACCAACACACCCGTTCAAAGACAAAATCTGCTGCAATGGGAGATTCATCGTCCACATCGCTAGGGGTCATGGGAACTGGGGGTAGCACTCCTCCGAACGTCCACAACAATCTGATGTTTCAAGGAGACGAGCTCGGAGAAATAACTCTCCTATCAGGTACAACAGATGTTGATATCCACGAGGACATCCATGACTCTCAAGACAAAGCAAGCTCCGAGGCTGGGGGTACTGTTCCCTCCGAGTCCGAATCCGAAGAGAACATTCCCACCTACCCCGATGATTTCTCGATGCATGGGTATGACTCGGAGGGCACATCCTACACCGTTCCTTCCGTCACTCCTCATGTAAGGACGGTATTCATGACGGACAGCGATCAAGGTGGTTCCAGTGATCGCCAACGCATCGACACTTTGGAGGCCATACTGCACGCCTTGGTCAAGTCTGAAGACGAGATTAAAGTGGCTCTTCCTACTCTGCAGGGAGTGACACCTGGCCAAACAAGCGCGGGTCCCGTAATCAATGTAGATTCAAATTCAGCAGCACCGAACCCGGGCAATAATCCTCCCGAAATAACGGCCCCTACCGCGACAGACGAGGCCCGAAAAGTAAGAAGAGAGGTTCAGGAGCTCCGAGCCATGTTCCACGCCCGAGAAAACTCTCAAGACTTCAGAATACGGCAACCATATCCTGCTGAATGGAGGGATGTTCCATTCCCACCAAGATATAAGCCGTTCAATATCAACCCATATAATGGCAAGACTTCAGCAAGTCGGTACATCACTTACTTTGAGGTCACTACCGACCATCTGCCCTATGATGACGCTATCCTCACGCGGTTATTCATTGGAGCGTTGGAAGGAGTCGCCTTCGATTGGTACCGCAACCTGCCAGACAATTGCATCCACTCCTTCGCTGGCTTCAAGCGCTTGTTCTTGGAGAGGTTCTATGAGGTAGGGCAGGACGTCACAATGTCTACCCTCATGGACGTCGTACAAGGAGAAAAAGAGCTGACGAGGAATTACATTGAGCGGTTTCGTCAAACCGCAATGAAGTTACCATCTGGCAATCCGGATTCTTCCCTGATTGAAATTTGCCAAAAGAGACTACTCCCAACAATTAGTCTCTGGATGGGCGAAAGTCAATTCAAGGACTGGAAGGCTTTTATCATCAGTGCTACAAGTGCTGAAGAACGATTAAAGAAGGCCCGCCAACTGGGGTTGCACATGTCGGAGGGAGAGAACAAGGGCAAGCGTCCCAGCACCAACACCGATAATGGGGGTAGCCCCTCCAACAATCGGGACAATAGAGGCAAGCAGGCTATGGTGGCCGACACGGCCCAGAAGCCCGAGTCACAACCAGCAGACAAACAATGGCCTCAAATCACTTACTCTTTCGAAGACGGCCACGTCAAGCCTATCTTGGACATGCTCATACAAGGAGACAGAATTCAGCTTCCTCCACCAAGATGGGAACCTCGGCCAACAGATCTGGAGAACCCAAAGTTCTGCCATTACCACCGCTATGTCCACCATGCTACACATGACTGCTACCAACTGAAATGATACATCCAAAACCTCATCGATTCAAACGCTCTGGCCATCGACTTCGAGGAGGTAACCGCAGCATCCAACATGGTGTCCGTACAATTCGGCAGCTTCCCTCCAACAGAGACTCAAGACGGTGTTATACCTATCCCTCTGGCGACGATAGAAATTGCTAATCTTCCGCCTGCTCGAGATCAAGCTGCCGGTCTGGTATCTCTCACTACATCGCGAGGAGAAATTATGTGGGTCCATTCGGACTTGGTCCACGAGGTGACTCAACCCACAACGCCTCCTATACACAAGAAGAGAAGTGGAAAAGTCAGATCATGCCGCACCGCCTCGGCAGATGAAGAAGAAGTTATGGCCATTGTTACTCGATCTGGAGCACAATCTCAGCCCGTGGCTGAGAACTCGACTGATGATCATCCGCCCACTTCTACTGATGCTCCGGGACCAGCTCAGCCTTCGACGACCGACAAGCCTAGGCCGAAGGAGACTCGCTTCGACAAATCCCTCCGAAAGGAGACACCTCAGGGGCTGGAGAGGCCCTACAACTTCGACATCTTGGCACAATTGGCCAATACACCGGCCAAATTGTCCTTATATGAACTCCTGAGGCTCTCAAAGGATGTCCGCACAGCTTTGAGTGATGCACTCTAAAACGCCGACGCATACCTGGCTCAGGTCAACCTCACGGGAGATAATCAACCTGCAGATCTCCAAGATAGTGCGTGTACGGGAGCGATGCCCAATATCGTCTTCTCTCCGCAGGATATGCTCATCAAAACTAACTTGCACGATCGCCCGTTATACTACACTGGATACATTGGCGACGTAAAGGTGGACCGAATGCATATTGATCCTGGGTGTTCCATAAGCATTATTCCGAAGGGTCTGCTACATCATCTTCGTATTCCGATGTATCGCCTGACGCCTACGAGCACCGCCATTAGCGGTTTCAATTCGGGCATGAGCTACCTAATCGGGAAGATCCGTCTGAAGTGTCAGATTGGCGATCTCCAATCAGAAGTCACCTGCTACGTCATAGATGCCGACACTTCTTACAACATCCTTTTGGGGCTGCCTTGGATACACGATTACATGATCGTGCCTTCCACGCAGCACCAATGCTTCAAATATGTCGATAAGCATGGCTTTGTGAGGACAGAATTTGCTGATATCGATCCCTTCAAGGGGGTCGAATCTTATTACTCAGACTCCTGTCTGTACGAAAAATCAAAGAAGCACCTGGTCGAAGAAGATGTGGAAACTCATACCAAGACGGCCACAGGATCAGAAGAACCTCTAACGATCCACCTCCAGGCTCGCAAACCAGGCAATTCCGTACCCCTTATGGCCACTCTGCGTAAGGACGCAATCAGCCTCTCGGCACAGGAAGAGCAGTTAAGAATCCGGCTGCCAAGGTCCGGCCAAGTGCCGAGACCCACAACAGGGCCACTTACCATCAGACTGCCAAGAGTCGTTCAACCCCGAACGGAGAAACTCAATCCCTCCGATAGGCCACTGACAATACGCCTTCCCAGGAAAGGTCATCATCCCGATACGAGGTCTGACACTTCTAGCGAACCAGCCACCCCTCGCTCCACATCGAGTGCCAGACTGGGGGTTGCTAGTTGTTTGCCATTGATTGTAAAAGAACAGAACAATTATCGGAGGACTGAACTTAGACTCACAATACAAACTCGCTCGTACAAAGAAAGCCTAGGGACGAAAACCTAGGTACAGCAGACTAAGTACGATTGTTTATTTTTGATTCTGGGGGGTGACGATAGAGGCTCGAGAAAGCGACGGCCGCTCTGCCTTACTCCTTGGACGATCGGTATGCAGCCTTGGCTCGGGGAAGATCTACTCGACGTTGATGAAGAAATGCTCTTCTTGCTCTCCTCGGGTTGCTCTCCTGGCTTCTCTCTCTCTGTAATTATCAAGAAAAAGGGGGAGCTCTCTCTGTGTAGATCTCTCTCTTCTTATTTTTTTATTCTTTTGTTGTCGACCTTTTTTGCACGGGAATGATGCTGGCTATTTATAAGAGTGGGGTATGATCATTAGGGTTTGCTAATGATTATCTGTTTGGAATGTCGGCGCTCCTTCATTCTATCTGAACCCTTGATCCGGATCATAGTGAATCTCGGCCACTAATGCGGATAGCACCAAATCTCATGAGCAGTTAATGCTGACTGCTTTAAATCCTCGTGATTGATTATGCCAATATTTGATTGCTCGCCACGTGTCCTATTGGCTTGATGATAAATGATATGCCCTGATCTCGACAATTATGATGATGGTGTCAAATATTCTTGTTGGGATTCGGTTGAATCTTCAATGCCACGTATTTTAATTGAAGGTCCTGCCAGGGCCGCATAGGATGGACAACACTTAAACCGCAGGGAGATACTCCTCATGAGCCTCATAAGACAACACCTCATCGAGCCGCAGGGGACGAACTTTTCGTGAGCCGCATATGCGTAGTCTCTGCGAGCCGCAGGGGACGAACCCTCCATGAGCCGCATATGCATAGTCTCTGCGAGCCGCATGAGTTAGGGTGGTATTGAGCCGCATAGACTGGGCTCTGGGTGGATCGCATATGGCTGATTTCTGCTAATCATATAAAGTGACTTCTCAATGAGCCGCATGAAGCTGTTCTCTACCCAAGCCGCATGAGACTTGCCACGTGGCAATCTAGGATTTCTGACAGATCGGGTCAGAGATTTTCTTTTTTTCTCGAAGAGTCTGTCATTATGGCAGAGCCATTATGACACTTTATGTCAGAGCCGTCGCAGTCGTCGAGTCGTGTCAGAGCATTAAATGAGGCCATTACTCCAGTGGCCAGCTGTAGGGAAGGATCACACGGGGCGTCAATTGAGCCGCATGTTCCTGTTGAACCGCATACATCCCCGAGCCGCATAAGTCTGAGGGTCTTCTTTTGGGCCGCATAGGGCAACTCCAATGTGAGCCGCATAGACTTGCTACCCAAAGCCGCATGGGCCATTATGCCTTTATTCTAATATTTTCCATGCTTCTACAGGACCCCCTTCAAAGTTTTCAATTTGTAAAATTGAAACACTTTGAATAAGAAGCATGGCCTCGTTCATGCTGCATAGGATGTTCTGTTTACCTGAGTTTTCTAGCCGCATTAGCATCTCGGCCGCATAGATTCATCTGGCCGCATAGGCTCTTTGCCACGCGCCCTGACCACGTGAGCAAATCTTCATTAAATGCCTTCGATTTGATTTAACGCCGCCTTTTGGGGGAGGATCCCAAGGGTCGGTTTTGCCTTGATAAAGGACCGTCTCACGGTGTTATGTGCCCCAGAGCAGTGATCCTCCATCTGTCTTCTTTTGCTTCTCTTCTTTTTCTTTTGTTTTGTTTTTTTTTCTTTCATATATATATATTTTTATTTGTGCGGAATGTGATCCCCGCCGATGTAGCTCCTTTGAATTTTCAAATAAATAAGCATGTTTCAACTCATCTTCTCCTTCTTGTACTCGTGGTGTTCATGGAATAGGACTTGCTGGGGGATTATTTGTGGACCTGTTACCCTGGGTGTACCTTGGTTTTAGGTACGGATAACAAGTTTGGTTAGGATGTTTTGGAGCAGCCATGGCAAAGTGGTCATGGATGTTCTTGGTGTTGGGACAAGGAGTGCCATAGAGCAGCTGGGCTCCTGGGGCACGGAAGAATGGCGGGTTTATGCTAAGAGACTTAGCAAGGGATATTTGTGGACCTACTATCCTTGGCGTACCCTGGTTCAGGATACGGATAATGGGATGGAAGGGAACCAATCACATTTGCTCAGAGGTTATGATGACATGGCAAACGTGAAAGTTTTATCGTGAAATCTTCCTACTCAGCGGTAATGAGAACATGGCAGGAGAGACTTTACGGAAGCTATTTGCAGTCAACAGAGGACATTTGTGGTCAACAGAGGACATTAGAGGACATTTGTGGTCAACAGAGGACATTTGTGGTCAACAGAGGACATTTGTGGTCAACAGAGGACATTTGTGGACCTATTATCCTTGTCGTACTCCAGTTGTGAGTACAGATAATAGGTTGAAAGGGAACCAACATACTTGCTCAGAGGTAATGTGGACATGGCAAATATGGTGATTTCTTCGACGGAGCCTTCCCACTCAGAGGTAATGAGGACATGGCAGGAGTGGGCTCAATGAAGAAGGGGTACATAGAACTACTCAGAGGTAGGAGGACGTGGAAGTTCTATGCGAGGGGGCGGTTTGTTTTTGGTGGAAGCGAAAACGACTCAGAGGTAATGAGGACTTGGTCGTTTCGAAAATTGATGGATCGATTACCCTTTTTGTGCACTGGGAGTGCGGGTAGTGGATCATGAGGGAGGATCTTTTCCAGGGAGGAAGTTCAGAGGTATGTTTATACGTGACTTACTATCTGAGAGAGTGACCGGAATGTAAGTACATAATTTGGATTTTTAGAATATTGAGGAAATGAGAGTTCAGCGGCACCAGCGGGTGCATGGCTCGATGATCTGAAATGTTGTGGATGTGGGTTCAGTGGTATCAATGGATACATGACTCGATAATTTGAAAAATGGAGGGTGCGAGTTCAGTGGTACTAAGAGGGTACATGACTTGATAATTTGGAAAATGTTGTCTAAACATAGTATTTCTTCAGAAACTTGCCGTTGACGGGCAACATAAGCAAGTCCCCATTTTGCTTGGCGAGGCGGTAGGCGCCGTTGGAGAACACGGTCTCGATGACAAATGGACCTTCCCATTTTGGCTGGAATTTGCCTGCGGTCTTGTGAGTCATGACCATTGGCCTCCGAACTGCCAGAACGAGATCGCCCACTTGGAATGTTCTGATTTTGACCTTCTTGTTGAAGGCTCCTGAGATACGTGCTTGGTATAGCTCGATCCTTTGCTGAGCTAGGAGGCGTTTTTCATCTAAGGCCTCCAACTCTTGTAGTCGGCGTCGGTAGTTATCATCCGTTGTCAATTTATAAGTGAGGGCGACGCGGAGTGAGGGAATCTGAGTTTCCAGTGGGAGGACTGCCTCACTCCCGTATACTAGAGAGAATGGTGTATTCCCAGTAGCTGTTCGAACCGTGGTGCGATAAGCCCATAAGCATTCGCCGAGCTTCTCGTTCCAGTCACGTTTATTGGAGGATACAAACTTCTTGAGGAGTTTGATGATTATTTTGTTGAATGCCTCTGCTAATCCATTTGCTGCCGGGTTGTATGGTATTGAAGCGACATTCTGAATGCGGTGCTTATCGCAGAATCGATAGAATGCATGGCTTATAAACTGCGGACCATTGTCATGAAAGATCCTTCGTGGCAGTCCAAAGCGGTATATGACGTGATGCTTAAGGAAGCTAATCACATTTGAAGTCTTGACTTCTGCGAGTAGGACAGCTTCCGCCCATTTGGAGAAGTAGTCAGTGATCGCAAGTATGAAGCGATGTCCTCGGGAGGAAGGTGGGGTGATTGGTCCAATGATATCCATCCCCCATGCTTCGAATGGCCATGACGCCACCGTTGGATGTAGAAACTCGGATGGTTGGTGAATGAAGTCCGCGTGGACTTGGCAGGCCTTGTATTTTCTGGCATAGTCGATTGCGTCTGCCACCATGGTAGGCCAGTAGTAGCCCATCCGGCGAAGGCGGTCTTGTAGTTTAGGGCCAGGCTGATGGGCCCCACAGACACCGTCATGAGCCTCTCGTACGGCTTCTTTGGCTTCTGTGTTAGACAAGCATCGGAGCAATAATCCGTCGTAGGAACGGCGATACAGCATCTTCGTCTCTGTGTCGTAGAAGAATCTGAGAGAACGCCGTCTGATAGAGGTGGCCTCCTTTGGGTTCTCGGGCAAGATGTCGTAGACCACGAAGTCTATGAATGGTTGTCTCCAGTCTAGTGTTTCGTCGACCGTCTGGGCGGAATAGCTGGCCACGAATTGAACATTGTTCTTGGGACAGACTAGTTCGTGGCCTATCACGTCAACCGAATGATGTGCTTGGTTTGGCACTGCTAAGGAAGCGACAAGGCCAGCCAGGGCATCAGCTTCGATATTCTGGAGTCTGGGGACATGTTCGATGAAGAATCCCTCGAATGATGAGATAATGTCGATCGCTATTTGGTGGTAGGGGATCATGTCTTCGTGGCGGACTTCATACGACCCCCGAATCTGGTTGACGATTAACTGCGAATCGCCGTATGCTTCCAGATATTCTACCCCCAGTTCTTTTGCAAGTTGGAGGCCAATGACCAAAGCGTTGTACTCGGCCACATTGTTGGAGCAGGGTTCCGTGAGAGAGTAGGCGCGATTGATCACTAGCCCGGTAGGAGAGATCAATACTACTCCGACCCCAACGACGATATTTCCCTTGGGTCCGGTTCTTGAAGCGCCATCGAAGAACATCCTCCATATGTTATCGTGGGTGGTTGTATTCGAATCGGCGACCTCATCTGGGATTTCCTCATATATTCTGGATGACCCCGATCCTGGATGGGCTACCAAAAAGTCCGCCAGGGCCAGACCTTTGACAGCCTTCTGCGGGACGAATATCATATGATAGGGGGATAGCAGCATCGCCCATGTAGCGAGGCGAGAGCTGAGCGCCCCTGGTTTAGTCATGAGAACTCTGAGGGGGTTAACCCGTGAGATCACAAGTATGGTTTGTCCTGTAACATAATGCCGCATCTTTTGAATGGCGAATACTAGGGCGAGGCATTCTTTCTCCACGGCGGTGTATCGGTGTTCGGGTCCGACCATCATTCGGCTGAGATAGTATATAGCTTGCTCGTGGCCTTCATCGTTGTTTTGTGCCAGTAGGGCACCGAGGGAGTGTTCCATTGCTCGCACATAGAGCAGGAAAGGTTTTCCAGGGACCGGGGCCACCAGGACTGGAGGGTTTGACAAATATTCTTTGATGTCGTCGAAAGCACGCTGGCATTCCTCGTCCCATACGAATGAGACACCCTTCTTCATGAGGTGTGTGAACGGCCGGCATCGTCCGGAGAGATTGGAAATGAACCTTCTGATATAGGCTAGCCTCCCTTGGAGGCCTCTTAGTTCGCGGAGATTTCTCGGGGGACCCATCTCCATTATTGCCTTGGTCTTCTCAGGGTCTACATGGATACCCCGTGCAGTAATGATGAAACCTAAGAACTTCCCGCTGGATACGCCCAAGAACGATTTCGTAGGGTTCATTTTCAGATTGTGGGCTCGCATCAGGTCGAATACCGTTCTCAGATCTTGCAGATGATCTTCCTTACGGCGACTCTTGACGGCGATATCGTCGACGTTGCATTCCACTGTCTTGCGCAAATGTTCTCTGAAAATGATACTCATAGCCCGCTGATATGTGGCGCCAGCGTTCTTTAGACCGAATGGCATAACTGTATAGCAGTATGTGCCGATCGGTGTTCTAAATATCGTGTACTTTTCGTCGTTGGGGGACATCTTGATTTGATTGTATCCCGAGAATCCATCCATGAATGACATACGTTCGAAGCCGCATGTGTTGTCAATCATGATGTCCGTGATCGGGTGGGGGAATTCGTCTTTCGGACATGCCTCGTTCAGATTACGGAAGTCGATGCAGATTCAGATCTTCCCATTCTTCTTAAGGACCGAAACAATGTTGGCGACCCAGTCAGGATGTTGCTCCTCACGAATGAAGCCGCTGGCTATCAGCTTGTTGACTTCGGCTTCGATCGCGTCCATGACGCCTGGGCGGAAGCGTCGTTGTTGCTGCTTGACTGGCTTTGCATTCGGCCGTATGTTGAGTTTATGAAGAGCAATATCGGGATCTAACCCCGGCATGTCTTCATAACTCCATGCGAATACGTCAATATATTCTTTGATGAGTTCCAACAATGATTCTCGCTCCTCGTCTGTTAGGCTTTTACTGACGAAGATTGGCTTTGGAGAAGACTCGTTGCCAAGGTTGACCTGCATAACTTCATCTTTTGTAGGAGGTTCTCTCTGTTCGAACCGCTTTTCCCATTGTGCGTCTAGCTGTTGGGCCCACGGCTCAAGTTCGAGGATTTCAGGAATGTCCTCGTCTTCTTCGTAAGCGTCGGCGAATGTCATGTTAACTGACATGACTCGTCTGAACACATCTCCGATGCTGGTATCTGAGTCGGCAGTCGGTGATCCGGTTGAATGTGCCAGTCGCATTCTTCATCTGAGCTTTCAGGGGTCGTAGTAGGCGTTACATACCCTAAACCGCATCGGGTTTTGTTATAGTAGTTCCGTGGTTTGCCCGCCGGGGCTGGCGACTTCAAAGGTAATCGTCGTCCAGTGCCGTAGTTCAGTCCTGGCGTTGTCTCTAGATCATACCCCTGTTTCTGCATGAGATATTTGGATTGAGGGCAATAGAGATACAGAGGCAGTCTTCCAGCATCTGATCCGAGGTCGACTTCTTCCATGGCGAGGGGATGCGGGTTGTTCGTCCGGCCGAAGATGATTGGGTGGTCCCCTCCCTCGATTATTCGGTAAGCGTCTTCTACTGGAGTAAGTTGGATAGAGGTGCACATATTTGTCACCTGTGTATGTAGGTGAGTGCCTATACCGTATTCCATAGCATACATTGTACATAGCTTATCGAGCTCGGTGTAGTTCAAAGATAACCCTTTATTGATGAAGTAAGGTATCTTTTCTAGAGGGATTACATCATCTGCGGAAGGGGTATCGGAGTGGGCAGCCACATACTTGGCTAATTCTGGTTCTTCTTCGGCCACCCCCTGTATAAATGAAGACTGAGAGGCCGACCTAGTCAGCTTGATCTTCAGAGGCTCGACTGGCGGAGCAGATCGTGGAGTTGTTGGTAGACTAGCAACCCCCAGTTTGGCATCTGACGTGGGGCGAGGAGTGGCTGGCTCGCTGGAAGTATCAGACCTCGCGTCGGGGTGACGACCCTTCTTGGGAAGGCGTATCGTGAGCGGTTTGTCGGAGGGATTGAGTTTCTCCGTTTGGAGCTGACCGATTCTTGGTAGTCTAATGGTAAGTAGCCCTGGTGTGGGTCTCGGCGCTTGGCCTGACCTTGGCAGCCGGATTCTCATCTGTTCTTCTTGTGCCGATAGACTGATTGCGTCCTTACGCAGAGTAGCCTTAAGGGGTACATAATTGCCCGGTTTGCGAGCCTGGAGGTGGATCGTCAGAGGTTCTTCTGATCCTGTAGCTGCCTTGGTGTGAGCTTGTTCGTCTTCTTCGACCAAGTGCTTCTTTGATTTTTCGTACAGACAGGAGTCTGAGTAATAAGATTCGACCCCCTTCAAGGGATCGATATCAGCAAGCTCTGTCCTCGCGAAGCCGTGCTTATCGACATATTTGAAGCACTGGTATAGCGTGGAAGGCACGATCATGTAATCGTGTATCCAAGGCCGCCCCAGAAGGATATTGTAAGAAGTGTCGGCATCTATGACGTAGCAAGTGACTTCCGATTGGAGATCGCCAATCTGACATTTCAAGCGTATCTTCCCTATTGGGTAGCTCCTGCCCGAATTGAAACCGCTAATGGCGGTGCTTGTAGGTGTCAGGCGATGCATCGGAATGCGAAGATGATGTAGCAGACCCTTCGAAATGATGCTTATGGAGGACCCAGGATCATTGTGCATTCGGTCCACCTTTACGTCGCCGATGTATCCAGTGTAGTATAGCGGGCGATCATGTAGGTTAGTTTTGATGAGCATATCCTGCGGAGAGAAGACGATATTGGGTATTGCTCCCGTACACGCACTATCTTAGAGCTCTGCAGGTTGGTTATCTCCCGTGAGGTTGACCTGAGCCAAGTATGCGTCGGCATTTTGGAGCGCCTCACTTAAAGCCGTGCGGACATCCTTCGAGAGCCTTAGGAGTTCATACAAAGACAATTTGGCCGGTGTATTGGCCAGTTGAGCCAAGATGTCGAAGTTGTAGGGTCTTTCCAGTCCCTGAGGTGTCTCCTTTCGGAGGGATTTGTCGAAGCGAGTCTCCTTCGGCCTAGGCTTGTCGGTCGTCGAAGGCTGAGCCGGTCCCGGAGTATCAGTGGTAGTGGGCGGCTGATCATTAGTCGGATTCTCGACCACTGGTTGGGCTTGTGCTCCAGATCGAGTAGTGACGGCTGAGACTTCCTCCTCCTCTGCCGAGGCAGTGCGGCAGGATCTAGCTTTTCTATTTTTCTTCTTAGAAGGTAGAGTGGGCTGAGTCACCTCGTGGACTAGGTCCGGATGGACCCACATGATTTCCCCTCGTGATGTGGTGAGGGGTACTAGGCCGGGAGTTTGATCACGGGTAGGCGAAAGATTAGCAATTTCCATCGTTGCCAGAGGGATGGGTATGACACCGTCTTGAGCCTCTGTTGGAGGGAAGCTGCCGAATTGGACGGATACCATGTTGGCTGCTACGGTTACTTCCTCGAAATCGATAGCCAGAGCGTTCGAATCGATGAGGTTTTGGATATACCGTTTCAGTTGGTAGCAGTCGTGTGTAGCGTGGTGGACGTAGCAGTGGTAATGGCAGAACTTCGGATTTTCCAAATCAGCCGGTCGAGGTTCCCGCCTTGGTGGAGGAAGCTAAATTCTATCTCCTTGTATAAGCATGTCCAAGATAGGCTTGACGTGGCCATCTTCAAAAGAATAAGTGATTTGAGGCCATTGTTTGTCCGCCGGCTGTGGCTCGGGCTTATGGGCTGTATCGGTCACCATGGCCTGCTTGCCTCTGTTGTCCCGGTTGTTAGAGGGACTACCCCCATTGTCGTTGCTGGTGTTGGAACGCTTGTACTTGTTCTCTCCCTCCGAGATATGCAACCCCAGTTGGCGAGCCTTCTTCAATCGTTCTTCAGTACTTGTAGCACTGATGATAAAAGCCTTCCAGTCCTTGAATTGACTCTCGCTCATCCAGAGACTGATTGTCGGGAGTAGTCTCTTTTGGCAAATTTCAATCAAGGAAGAGTCCGGGTTGCCAGATGGTAACTTTATTGCGGTTTGACGGAACCGCTCAATGTAATTCCTCGTCAGCTCTTTCTCTCCTTGAACGACGTCCATGAGGGTAGACATCGTGACGTCCTGCCCTACCTCATAGAACCTCTCCAAGAACAAGCGCTTGAAGCCAGCGAAGGAGTGGATGCAATTATCTGGCAGGTTGCGGTACCAGTCGAAGGCGACTCCTTCCAATGCCCCAATGAATAACCGTGTGAGAATAGCGTCGTCATGGGGCAGATGGTCGGTAGTGACCTCAAAATAAGTGATGTACCGACTTGCTGAAGTCTTGCCATCATATGGGTTGATATTGAACGGCTTATATCTTGGTGGAAAGGGAACATCCCTCCATTCAGCAGG
The DNA here is from genome assembly GCA_029216955.1 of Iris pallida. Lineage (NCBI taxonomy): Eukaryota > Viridiplantae > Streptophyta > Magnoliopsida > Asparagales > Iridaceae > Iris > Iris pallida. Next base: position 180,333 of record JANAVB010035319.1, read on the forward strand.
ATATGGTTGCCGTATTCTGAGGTCCTAAGAGTTTTTTCGGGCGTGGAACATTGCTCGGAGCTCCTGAACCTCTCTCCTTACTTCTCGGGCCTCATCTGTCGCGGTAGGGGCCGTTATCTCGGGAGCATTATTGCCCGAGTTTGGTGCCGCTGAATTCGAATCTATGTTGTTTGCGGGACCCGTGCTTGTCTGGCCAGGTGTCACGCCCTGCAGAGTAGAAAGTACCGCTTTGATCTCGTCCACAGACTTGACCAAGGCGTGCAGTATGGCCTCCAAAGTGTCAATGCGTCGGCGATCGTCGGAACCACCTTGGCTGTTGTTCGTCATGAATACCGTTCTTACGTGAGGAGTGACGGAAGGGACGGTAGAAGACGTGCCTTCCGAGTCGTATCCGTGCATCGAGAAATCATCGGGATACGTGGGGATGTTCTCTTCGAGTTCGGACTCGGAGGGAATAGTACCCCCAGCTTCGGAGCTTGCTTCGTCTTGAGAGTCATGGATGTCCTCGGAGGCATCAGCATCTGTTGTACCCGACGGGAGGGTTGTTTCTCTGGGCTCGTCTCCTTGAAACATCGGATTATTGTGGATGTTCGGAGGAGTACCACCCCCAGCTCTTGCAACCCCCAGGGTTGGGGATGATGAATCTCCTGTTGCAGTAGATTTCGTCTTCGAACGGGTGTGTTGGTATACTCCGGTGGAGGGCAACCGTTTAGATGACGGTTTCTTAGCTGTAGCAGTCGACACCTTCGGGCTGGAGATGCTTGTCTTCTTCCCTCTCCCCTCAGCGGGGACTTTCCGCGCGGAATTGCAGGAGGCGACATGAGGTGCCTCGTTTTCCGAGCCCGGATGTTGTAATCTTTGGAAGACGGATGTCCGGTCTTCCGTTACTGCCGTGTTGTTACAGTAGCAGTTGACGATAATCTGGGTGCAGTGACGTCCGTGTGAGGACTCCTTGCACACTGAAGCTCCTTCTCTTTCCTTGCGTTTGTGGAGGATCGCCTCACGCAGGTCTGAAGAACCATTTTGTCCGCTCGCCGCCGGGGCCTGGACTCGAGTGGTCTTGTACAACTTTCCATCAGAGGCCCGCGTGATAATCAGCGGGACGCCCTGATAGTCAGAGGTTGGGGCAGCAGTCTGGGCTTGATGAGCCCGCGCTGCCCTAGACTTTTTCTTCTTAGCACTTGTGGGTGCGTAATAGGAAGAGTCCACATTGGGTATCACAGAGTCTGGATTATTATCCAGAGAATGATCGGAGTCAGGACCGTATGAGAGCCGGTCGAAGACTGATCGAGAGAAGCGAGAAGTGGATGCTATGCGGCTGTGGTTGGAAACCGTGCAGGCTGTCTGCATGCGGTTGTCTTCTGTTGTCGGATGAGTTCTTACGCCATTAGGAGTCACGGCCGTGCAGGCTGTCCGCATGCGGTTGGCATCTATGGCCGCATGGGTTTTCTGCAAGCGGTTGACTTTACTAGCCGTATGAATTTTATCCATGCGGTTGGAAACTGTAGCCGCATAAGTTATACGGCTGACAGAAGTGGCCGCATGAGTTTTCTTCATGTTGTTGATGGTTGTGGCCGCATGGGTTTTCTTTCTGCGGCTAATACCCTTCTGCGGTTCAGATTGAGCAGAGTCCCTCTTTGCCCCTGCAAGTCCAGCATCATAGTGTTTTCTTCTGCCGGACTTGGGGACAGCAGAGTTGTCTGCGATCTGAAGTGGGGCCGCAGGAGAGTCCTTCTCGCCGTCTTGAGCGACCGAGGGTATCCCATCGAGGGCTTGAGGAGGAGTAAATGACTTTGGCCTCCACTCTTTGCGAGCCTTCGTGGTGCGGGTGCGTTTCTGGACCGGGCCAGCGCTGCCTTCAGAGAGCATCTCTTCGAACGCCTGTTGGTCGAAGCGAACGACCATCTTCTGTTGTGTGGAGCCAAGTTTGGCTGCATCCGATTGCGTCACCAACTCCTCAGCCGTGGAGAAGTTAGTCCCCAGCAGAGTCGCCATCGTATTTGCCATTGATTGTAAAAGAACAGAACAATTATCGGAGGACTGAACTTAGACTCACAATACAAACTCGCTCGTACAAAGAAAGCCTAGGGACGAAAACCTAGGTACAGCAGACTAAGTACGATTGTTTATTTTTGATTCTGGGGGGTGACGATAGAGGCTCGGGAAAGCGACGGCCGCTATGCCTTACTCCTTGGACGATCGGTATGCAGCCTTGGCTCGGGGAAGATCTGCTCGACGTTGATGAAGAAATGCTCTTCTTGCTCTCCTCGGGTTGCTCTCCTGGCTTCTCTCTCTCTGTGATTATCAAGAAAAAGGGGGAGCTCTCTCTGTGTAGATCTCTCTCTTCTTATTTTTTTTATTCTTTTGTTGCCGACCTTTTTTGCACGGGAATGATGCTGGCTATTTATAAGAGTGGGGTATGATCATTAGGGTTTGCTAATGATTATCTGTTTGGAATGTCGGCGCTCCTTCATTCTATCTGAACCCTTGATCCTGATCATAGTGAATCTCGGCCACTAATGCGGATAGCACCAAATCTCATGAGCAGTTAATGCTGACTGCTTTAAATCCTCGTGATTGATTATGCCAATATTTGATTGCTCGCCACGTGTCCTATTGGCTTGATGATAAATGATATGCCCTGATCTCGGCAATTATGATGATGGTGTCAAATATTCTTGTTGGGATTCGGTTGAATCTTCAATGCCACGTGTTTTAATTGAAGGTCCTGCCAGGGCCGCATAGGATGGACAACACTTGAACCGCAGGGAGATACTCCTCATGAGCCTCATAAGACAACACCTCATCGAGCCGCAGGGGACGAACTTTCCGTGAGCCGCATATGCGTAGTCTCTGCGAGCCGCAGGGGACGAACCCTCCATGAGCCGCATATGCATAGTCTCTGCGAGCCGCATGAGTTAGGGTGGTATTGAGCCGCATAGACTGGGCTCTGGGTGGACCGCATATGGCTGATTTCTGCTAATCATATAAAGTGACTTCTCAATGAGCCGCATGAAGCTGTTCTCTACCCAAGCCGCATGAGACTTGCCACGTGGCAATCTAGGATTTCTGACAGATCGGGTCAGAGATTTTCTTCTTTTCCCAAAGAGTGTCATTATGGCAGAGCCATTATGACACTTTATGTCAGAGCCGTCGCAGTCGTCGAGTCGTGTCAGAGCATTAAATGAGGCCATTACTCCAGTGGCCAGCTGTAGGGAAGGATCACACGGGGCGTCAATTGAGCCGCATGTTCCTGTTGAACCGCATACATTCCCGAGCCGCATAAGTCTGAGGGTCTTCTTTTGGGCTGCATAGGGCAACTCCAATGTGAGCCGCATAGGCTTGCTACCCAAAGCCGCATGGGCCATTATGCCTTTATTCTAATATTTTCCATGCTTCTACACTAGTCTACCGACAACCCCACGCTCTGCTCCGTCAGTTGAACCTCTGAAGATCAAGCTGACTAGGACGTCCTCTCAGCCTTCATTTACACAGGGGGTAGCCGAGGAGAAACCGGAGCTAGCCAAGTATGTGGCTACCCACGCTAATGTCCCCTCCGCCGATAATGTAATTCCCCTAGAAAAGATACCTTATTTCATCAATAAAGGGTTATCTTTGAACTACACCGAGCTCAATAAGCTACGTACAATGTATGCTATGGACCACGGTATAGGCACTCACCTACACACACAGGTAACAAATGTATATACCGCGATCCAGCTTACTCCAGCAGAAGACGCCTACCGAATATTCGAGGGAGGGGACCATCCAATTATCTTCGGCCGGAAAGACGATCCGTACCCCTTCACCATAAAGGAAGTCGATCTTGGGTCAGATGCCGGGAGACTGCCTCTGTATCTTAATAGCCCCCAGTCCAAGTATCTCATGCAAAAACAAGGATATGATCTGGAGACTACACCAGGCTTGAATTACGGCACTGGACGGCGACTCCCTTTGAAGCCCCCAGTACCGACTGGCAAACCACGGGACTACTATAGCAAAACTCGATGTGGATTAGGGTATGTAACTCCCACGACGACCCCTGAGAGTTCAGATGAAGAATGTGACTGGCAGTCTCATTCAACCGGATCACCAACTTCCGACTCGGATACCAGCATCGGAGACATATTCCGACAAGTCCTGTCAGTCAACATGGCATTCGCTGACGCGTACGAAGAAGACGAAGACATTCCTGAAATCCTCAAACTAGATCCATGGGCCCAACAGCTGGACGCACAATGAGAAAAGCGGTTCGAGCAGAGAGAACCTCCTACCGAGGATGAGGTTATGCAGGTCGACCTCGGCAGCGAATCCTCTCCAAAGCCAATCTTTGTCAGTAAGAGTTTAACAGACGAAGAGCGAGAATCGCTGCTGGAACTTATCAAAGAATATATTGATGTGTTCGCATGGAGTTATGAAGACATGCCGGGGTTAGATCCCGATATTGCTCTTCATAAACTCAACATACGGCCAGATGCAAAGCCAGTCAAGCAGCAACAACGACGCTTCCGCCCAGGCATCATGGATGCGATCGAAGCCGAAGTCAACAAGCTGATAGCCAGCGGCTTCATTCGTGAGGAGCAACATCCTGACTGGGTCGCCAACATAGTTCCGGTCCTTAAGAAGAATAGGAAGATCCGAATCTGCATCGACTTCCGTAATCTAAATGAGGCATGTCCGAAAGACGAATTCCCCCTCCCCATCACAGACATCATGATCGACAACACATGCGGCTTTGAACGTATGTCATTCATGGATGGATTCTCGGGGTACAATCAAATCAAGATGTCTCCCGACGACGAAAAGCACACATCATTCCGAACACCTATTAGCACATACTGCTACACAGTCATGCCATTCGGTCTAAAGAATGCTGGCGCCACATATCAGCGAGCCATGAGTATCATTTTCAGAGAACATTTGCGCAAGACAGTGGAATGCTATGTCGACGACATCGCCGTCAAGAGTCGCCGTAAGGAAGATCACCTGCAGGACCTGAGGACGGTATTCGACCTAATGCGAGCCCACAATCTGAAGATGAACCCTACAAAATCTTTCTTGGGCGTATCCAGCGGGAAGTTCTTGGGCTTCATTATCACTGCACAGGGTATCCATGTAGACCCCGAGAAAACAAAGGCGATCATGGAGATGGCTCCCCCGAGAAATCTCCGCGAACTTAGAGGCCTCCAAGGGAGGCTAGCTTACATCAGGAGGTTCATTTCTAACCTCTCCGGGCGATGTCGACCGTTCACACACCTCATGAAGAAAGGGGTCTCATTCGTATGGGACGAGGAATGCCAGCGTGCCTTCGACAACATCAAAGAGCATTTATCAAATCCTCCAGTCCTGGTGGCCCCGATTGCTGGAAAACCGTTCCTGCTCTACGTACGAGCAATGGAACACTCCCTTGGGGCCCTGCTGGCACAAAACAACGACGCAGGCCACGAACAGGCCATATATTACCTCAGCCGAATGATGATTGGGCCAGAGCATCGGTACACCGCTGTGGAGAAGGAATGCCTCGCCTTGGTGTTCGCCATTCAAAAGACGCGGTACTACGTCACTGGGCAAACCATACATGTGATCTCACGAGTCAACCCTCTCAGAGTCCTCATGACTAAACCAGGGGCACTCAGCTCTCGCCTCGCTACATGGGCAATATTGCTGTCTCCCTATCACATGATCTTCGTCCCGCAGAAGGCTGTCAAGGGTCAAGCCCTGGCAGACTTTTTGGCAGCCCACCCAGGATCGGAGTCATCCAGAATATACGAAGAGATCCCAGATGAGGTCACCGATTCGAATACAGCCACCCACGATAGCATATGGCGGATGTTCTTTGATGGCACTTCAAGAACCGGACCCAAGGGAAACATCGTCGTTGGGGTCGGAGTGGTGTTGATCTCTCCTACCGGGTTGGTGATCAATCGTGCCTACTCCCTTACAGAACCCTGCTCTAACAATGTGGCCGAGTATAACGCTCTGGTCATTGGTCTCCAACTGGCAAAAGAGCTGGGGGTAGAATACCTTGAAGCGTACGGCGACTCCCAACTAATCGTCAATCAAATCCGGGGCTCATACGAGGTCCGCCATGAAGACATGATCCCCTACCATGAAATTGCGATCAACATTATCTCATCGTTTGAGGGATTCTTCATCGAGCACGTCCCCAGACTCCAAAATATCGAAGCCGATGCTCTGGCAGGCCTTACCGCTTCTTTAGCAGTGCCAAACCAAGCTCATCATTCGGTTGACGTGATGGGCCACGAACTGGTCTGTCCCAAGAATAATGTTCAATTCGTGGCAAGTTATTCCGCCCAGACTGTCAACGAAGCACCAGACTGGAGACAGCCATTCATCGACTTCGTCGTCTACGACATCCTCCCAGAGAATCCAAAGGAGGCCACTTCTGTCAGACGGCGTTCTCTCAGATTCTTCTACGATACAGAGACGAAGATGCTGTATCGCCGCTCCTATGACGGATTATTGCTCCGGTGCTTGTCGAACACAGAAGCCAAAGAAGCCGTACGAGAAGCTCATGACGGTATCTGCGGGGCCCATCAGCCCGGCCCAAAACTACAAGATCGCCTTCGCCGAATGGGCTACTACTGGCCCACGATGGTGGCAGACGCGATAGATTATGCTAGAAAATGCAAAGCTTGCCAGGTCCACGCGGACTTCATTCACCAACCATCCGAGTTTCTACATCTGACGGTGGCATCTTGGCCATTCGAAGCGTGGGTAATGGATATCATTGGTCCAATCACCCCACCTTCTTCCCGAGGATATCGCTTCATACTTGCGATCACTGATTACTTCTCCAAATGGGCGGAAGCCGTCCCACTCGCAGAAGTTAAGACTTCAAACGTGATCAGCTTCCTTAAGCATCACGACATCTACCGCTTCGGACTACCGCGAAGGATCATCCATGATAATGGTCCGCAGTTTGCAATCCATGCATTCTATCGATTCTGCGATAAGCACCGCATTCAGAACGTCGCTTCGACACCATACAACCCAGCAGCAAATGGGTTAGCAGAGGCATTCAACAAAACAATCATCAAACTCCTCAAGAAGTTTGTCTCCTCCAACAAACGCGACTGGAACGAGAAGCTCGGCGAATGCTAATGGGCTTATCGCACCACAGTTCGAACAGCCACCGGGAATACACCATTCTCCCTGGTATACGGGAGTGAGGCAGTCATCCCATTGGAGACTCTGATCCCCTCACTCCGCGTCGCCCTCACTTATCAATTGACGACGGATGATAACTACCGACGTCGACTACAAGAGTTGGGGGCCTTAGATGAAAAGCGCCTCCTAGCTCAGCAAAGGATCGAGCTATACCAAGCACGCATTTCAGGAGCCTTCAACAAGAAGGTCAAAATCAGAACATTCCAAGTGGGCGATCTTGTGCTGGCAGTCCGGAGGCCAATGGTCATGACTCACAAGACCGCCGGCAAGTTCCAGCCAAAATGGGAAGGTCCATTTGTCATCGAGGCCGTATTCTCCAACGGTGCTTACCGCCTCGCCAAGCAGAACGGAGACTTGCTCATGTTGCCCGTCAACGGCAAGTTCCTGAAGAAATACTATGTTTAAACAACATTCTCCGGATTATCGAGTCATGTACCCTTTTTAGTACCACTGAACTCACCTCCACCCTTTTCCAGATTATCGAGTCATGTACCCTTTTAGTACCACTGAACTCACATCCACCCTTTTCCAGATTATCGAGTCATGTACCCTCTTAGTACCACTGAACTCACATCCACCCTATTTCAAACTATCGAGTCATGTACCCTCTTAGTACCACTGAACTCACATCCACCCTATTTCAAATTATCGAGTCATGTACCCTTTTAGTACCACTGAACCCACGTCCACAACATTTCAGATTATCGAGCCATGCACTCGCTGGTGCCGCTGAACTCTCACTTCCTCAATATTCTAAATCACCAAATTATGTACCCGCTGGTGCCTCTGAACTTACATTCCGGTCACTCTGTCAGATAGTAAGTCACGTATGATTATACCTCTAAACTTTCTTCCTGGAAGAGATCCTCCCTCATGATCCACTACCCGCACTCCCAGTGCACAAAAAGGGTAATCGATCCACCAATTTCCGAAATGACCATGTCCTCATTACCTCTGAGTCGTTTTCACTTCCACCAAAAACAAACCGCCCCCTCGCATAGAACTTCCACGTTCTCCTACCTCTGAGTCGTTCTATGTACCCATTCTTCATTGAGCCCACTCCTGCCATGTCCTCATTACCTCTGAGTGGGAAGGCTCCGTCGAAGAAATCGTCATATTTGCCATGTCCACATTACCTCTGAACAAGTATGCCGGTCCTCTTTCAACCTGTTATCTGTACCCACAACCGGAGTACGACAAGGATAATAGGTCCACAAATGTCCTCTGTTGACCACAAAATGTCCTCTGTTGACCACAAATATCCGCTATTTACTACAAATAGCTTCCGTGAAGTCTCCCCTGCCATGTTCTCATTACCTCTGAGCAGGAAGATTCTACGGTAAAACCCTCATGTTTGCCATGTACTCATAACCTCTGAGCAAATATGATTGGTTTCCTTTCATCCCATTATCCGTATCCTGAACCAGGGTACACCAAGGATAATAGGCCCACAAATATCCCTTGCTAAGCTCCTTAGCATAAATCCACCATCTTACCATGCCCCGGGAGCCCAACTGCTCTACGGCATTCCTTTTCCCAACACCAAGAACACCCATGACCACTTTGCCATGGCTGCTCCAAACATCCTGACCAAACTTGTTATCCGTACCTAAAACTAAGGTACACCTAGGGTAACAGGTCCACAAATAGATTCCCAGCAAATCCAGTTCCACAAAACACCCAAGTACAAAGAAAGAAAAGATGAGATGAAACATATCCATTTTCGAAGTTCCACATCCTCCGGGATTATATCACTACTACAAGATAGAAATAAAGAGAAAACAAGCAAGACAAGACAGAGGAACGACTATGGTTCAGAGGCACACAACGTCAAGAAATAGTCCTTCAGTGAGGCAGTCGACCGCTCAAACCACTGACTAGTTCGACACATTGACTCTGGAGTCAACTACGTCGCCCAGATGAGCAAAGATTCCACTGGGGGAATAAAATCCCCAGACTTGATATAACCCCACTCTTTCAGAATAAGTATGCCAGTCATAATCTACACTAGGGATACAAAGTTCACACAGAATGAAAGACGGAAAGGAAAGACACAAACCACAGCTAAACAGACAGAAACATACAGGCAGAAAGTAGACAGCTGCAAGGAATTCCTAAAACCTACTTACAGAAACGCATATACCACTCCCTCAACCACTTCACATACGAGGGATGCAGTTGAAGGAGATCCTCGTCCAGAATAGGAGTATCAGAATTCCCAGAGCTACCACCCCCAGCAGCCTCGACATTTGGAGAGAGACCATCCTGCGCAGACGATGGTTCTTCCTTCTTCGTTTCTGTCACAAAGGGAGGCCCCTGGTTGATGACAGGAGGCGGCAGCTCTTCTGTTACTGCAACCTCAGCGTCCAGTGGAGATACTGCAAGAATAAAACAACGAAATGAAGTAAAAGATATTCTAAAAAGTCATGCGGCTCGTTGAAGACAACTCGTATACGGGTCGAACATGGGGAAAACCTCATGCGGATTCAAGTCATGGGACGTATACGCGGACCACGTAAGTTGAACTTGCATGCGGCTCCGATATAAAGCATACTCCATGCGACTTGATCATGAGATGTGTAGGCGGACCGCATAACTTTAGCTCACATGCGGCTCCGACATGGAGCATACTCCATGCGGCTCGGTCATGGGATATATATGCAGACTACGTAAGTTGAACTTGTATGTGGCTCAGACATGGGGTACATCCCATGCGGCACGATCAAAGAACATGTATGCGGATCACGTGTTATTGTACACGAAGTAGGCAGTAGAGCAGACCCTATTCAGGGCTTCAAAATATCGAATCTTCTACACAGTTGTTACCTTCGATGGCGACGTGAACGTCAAGGCGGACAGGAGGAACGAGAGTCGAAGACGAAGCTAATTTCTTTCTCTTCGCCGCGGCCTTCTTCACAACTTTGGAAACCCTAGGCGCCATTTCGGTTGGTTAGGTGGAGAAGGAGACAAAGATAGAAACTTTCGATCAAGATAAAGTCTAAAAAATCCAACCGAACATGCGCCTCTTTATAGACAGAAGGACTATGAACCGACGCCTCGTACGACGTGATCGACCCTTCGGCTGTCGAGGCGAACTGGACAATCAAAAGAATGAAAACTTTGGGAATCCTCCCCCAAAAGATGGCGTTAATTCAATACGAATCAAGGGCATTTAATGAAGATTTGCACACGTGGTCAGGACACGTGGCAAAGAGCCTATGCGAACAGATGAATCTATGCGGCTGGGACACTTATGCGGCATGAACGGGGCCATGCTTCTTATTCAAAGTGTTTCAATTTTGCAAATTAAAAACTTTGAAGGGGGTCCTGTAGAAGCATGGAAAATATCAGAATAATGGTCCATGTGGCTCCGGATAAGAAGCCCATGCGGCTCATACAGGAGCTTCCTTATGCGGTTCAAAGAAGACTCTCAGTCTCATGCGGCTCGGAAGTATATGCGGTTCAGCAGAAATATGCGGCTCGATCGACGCCACGTGTCCCCTTGTGATCCTTCCCTACAGCTGGCCATTTGAGTAGTGGCCTCATTTAATGCTCTGACACGACTTGACGACTGAGGCGGCTCTGGCATAAAGTGTCATAATGGCTCTGCCATAATGACAGACTCCTCAGGAAAAGAAGAAAATCTCTGACCCGATCCGTCAGAAGTCCTAGGTTGCCACGTGGAAAATCTCATGCGGCTCACTGAGAAGTCACCCTATATGACGAGCAGAAATCAGCCATATGCGGCCCACCGAGAGCTCAGCCCCTGCGGCTCAATACAACGCTAGCTCATGCGGCTCGCAAAGACTATGTATATGCGGCTCATTAAGAGTTCGTCCCCTGCGCCTCGATGCAGCATTGTCCTATGCGGCTCACGAAGAGTATCTCCCTGCGGTTCAAGTGTTGCCCATCCTATGCGGCTCTGGCAGGACCCACAATTAAAACACGTGGCATCGGACCAATCAAGGATTTAACCGAATCCCAACAAGTATATTTGACATCATCGTCATAATTACTGGGATCAGGGCATATCATTTATCATCAAGCCAATGGGACACGTGGCGAGCAATCGGATATTGGCATAATCAATCACGAAGATTTAAAGCAGTTAGCATTAACTGCTCACAAGATACGGTACTATCCGCATTAATGGCCTAGATTCATTGTAATCAGAATCAAGGGTTCAGATAGATTGAAGGAGCGCCGACATTCCAAACAGATGATCATTAGCAAACCCTAATGATCATATCCCACTCTTATAAATAGCCAGCATCATTCCCTTGCAAAAACCCCCGGCAACAAAAGAATAAAAGAGAGAGAGAGAGAGAGACAGATATACAGAGAGAGCTCCCCCCTTTTGATAATCACAGAGAGAGAGAAGCCAGGAGAGCAACACGAGGAGAGCAAGAAGAGTACTTCTTCATCCACGCCAAGCAGATCTTCTCCGAGCCAAGACTGCATACCGATCGTCCAAGGAGTAAGGCAGAGCGGCCGTCGCTTTCCCGAGCCTCTATCGTCACCCCCCAGAATCAAAAATAAACAATTGTACTTAGACTGCTGTACCTAGGTTTTCGTCCCTAGGCTTTCTTTGTACAAGCGAGTTTGTATTGTGAGTCTAAGTTCAGTCCTCCCATAAAACTGTTCTGTACTTTTACAATCAATGGCAAACATCCAGCACCAGCATTCATTCCTCCACCGGCACTAACGGTCTATCCACCACCTACGATGCATCCAGCACCAGCGCCTATGATGCAGCCGGCACCCTTTATGTACCCAGAACCTACCATGCACCCAGCGCCAATGATGTACCCGGTACCTGCTATGCCTCCGCCACCGCCATTGGACAATATTACCCTCCTGGGAATATTCTACCAGCAGGCCAACATCTTTTGCGATACCTTACGAGAGGCTCTTCAGCAGAGGAAGGCTCCCCAACAGCGCCCTGGGACGTCCAAGAACTTCATGGACCTTAGGCCCAGAGAGTTCCATAGGACAGAGGGGATTATCTACGCTGATGAATGGTTGGAGAACATGGAACGGTACCTGGAGATGGCCCGCGTCTCAGAAGACTAAAGATGGAGTCAGCTAGTGGACAGCTTTTCAAAATTATGCGGACATGGTACCAAGGTGATCCCTGATTTTCTGCTCCAGACGTAACTTGGGAGGAATTCAAGCGTCTGTTCAAGAAGAAATTCTACCCATACGTGGCACGAGAGGCGTCAATGAGCCAGTTCGAGCACCTGGAGCAAGGCAACCACACCGTCGACGAGTACACATCAGAGTTTTCTCGCCTCAGTCGCTTTACGAAGAACTTGGTCAGCACCCCTGAAGACAAGGCACGACGGTTTAGGAAGGAAATATCTCATGAGATTTGCTTAGCCATCGCCACCAATCGAGCTACTACCTATGAAAAGATTCTAGAGGTTGCCCAAGCAGTGGAAGAAGAACTGAATTATAGACCAAAGAGGAGTCGAGAGACTTTCGGAGGGAGCAGCAACTAATCAGCCCGGCGAAGCATCCCCAATTCCAGCCGAAGGTCTTTCAGCACCAACATCAGCAGCTGTTCCAGCCTGCTGGTAAAACCCCAGCATATCAGTAGAACCGGGTTCCAGCCCGAGCCCCGACTCAGCAGCCACGGAGACAGCTACAGCAGATCCTGCACTGCACTCACTGTGGGAGAAGTGGACACATTTGGGACGACTACAGGAAGAGACTCGGAGCATGCTTGTATTGTGGATCTCCATCGCATCAGCTGAAAGACTGTTTACTGGTCCCTAATCGGACAGGACGCGAGACGACACCGACACCGAGAGGACCAGCAGTGCCATAGCCATGAGGTCCCCCACTACCCACTCAGCAGCAGCGTTTTGCTCAGCACCAGCAGAGAGGAGCACCCCAGCAGGGCCAAGCTTTTGCCATGGCCATCGAGGAGCCAGAGCCTACCCCAAATGTGATAGCAGGTTCTATATTACTAGATTCCTTTTCAGCTATAGCTTTGTTTGATTCGGGTGCATCCAACAGTTTTATTTATGTAGCTTTTGTATTTAAGCATAGCATAATATCGGAACCATTGGGTGGTGTTTGCAAAATTATGATGGGCGGAGGTGCTATCCTAGTCAAGGATATTTGTATGAGGCGTCGCATCACCTTAGGAGGTAGAGAGTTGCGCGCCAACTTACTCGTAATGCCACTACCAAGTTTCGACATCGTCCTCGATATGGATTGGTTGAGTAAGAATTTTGCCAGTATAGACTGCCACCGAGGATGTGTTGTATTCAGTCCTCCGGGCGTACCGACATTCGAGTTCGCTAGAGGACCAGCAAAACAGCAGCGTGGGCTTATTTGCGGAGCAATGATCGAGGGAAAGGAGATCCCACATCCCATCATCGCGGAGTTCATGGACATTTTTCCTGAGGACTTACCGGGGTTGCCGCCAGACAGAGACATCAAGTTCTCTATTTTTCTAGTGCCAGACGCAGAACCGATGACGCAACCAGTGTACAGGATCAACAACAAAGAAGCTGAAGAATTAAAGAAACAGATCGATGAATTGCTAGATAAGGGGTTCATCAAAGAGAGTTCGTCACCATGGGGATCCCCTGTCTTTTTTGTAACAATGAAGGATGGTACGGTGTGTATGTGCGTCGACTACCGAACCTTGAATAATTATACTATCAAGAACAAGTACCCGTTGCCGAGAATTGAAGATCTCTTCGATCAATTAAGCGGTGCACGGGTATTCTCGAAGATATATTTGAGGTCGGGCTACCATCAACTGAAGGTGAGAAAAGAAGATATACCAAAGACTACCTTCTGGACCAAGTACGGACAATACGAGTTTATGGTGATGCCATTCGGGTTGACTATTGCCCCGACCGTCTTCATGAACTTGATGAACAAGGTATTCCATCTGTACCTTGAAAAGTTCGTAGTGGTGTTTATAGATGACATACTCATTTACTCAAAAATACCGAAAGACCACGAGGAACATCTGAGGATCGTGCTAGAGACCCTCAGGATGGAGAAGCTCTATGGAAAACTCTCGAAATATGAGTTTTTCTTAGACAAGGTGGAGTTCCTTGGGCATGTGGTGACAGGCGACGGTATATCTGTCGATCCGAAGAAGGTCACGGCTGTGGAAGCTTAGACTACTCCGACTACAGTGGCAGAGATACGAAGCTTCTTAGGATTAGTCGGGTATTATCGAAAATTCGTGCAAGATTTCGCTCGGATTGTAGAGCCGCTTACTAAGCTCACTCGAAAGGACGTAGAGTTCGTATGGACAGAGGACTGCCAGGCTACGTTCGATGATTTGAAGAAGAGACTGACAACAGTCCCTATTCTGGCTTTGCCTTCGGGATCGGGAGGTTTCACCATTTATAGTGATGCCTCGGGCAAAGGACTGGGCTATGTCCTAGAATAGAACAAGAGAGTGATAGCCTATGCGTCTCGACAGTTGAGACCACATGATAAAAACTACCCCACACACGACCTAGAGTTGGCAGCCGTGATCTTCGCCTTGAAGCTGTAGAGATATTATTTGTATGGAGAGTGAGTGAAAATCTTTACTGACAACAAAAGCTTGAAGTACGTCTTCACACAAAAGGAGTTGAACATGAGACAGCGCAGATGGCTTGAGTTGATGAGTGATTATGATATTTCTCTATAATATCATCCAGGAAAAGCCAACGTTATTGCGCTGCTTTGAGCAGGTATCCCATAGCAATGTGCTTGACTCGAGATCGTCACTTATTAGCGAACTTGGAGAGTTTGGGCATCGAGATCGTCATTCCAGGAGCCAAGATGCAGATAATAGGCATGCAGATTCAGTCGGGATTGATGGACAGGATTCGAGAGGCACAGCACCAGGATGAGCAGCTGAAGAATATCATAGCCCAAGCACGGGTCGGTTTGTTAGACGAATTCATTATTGCAGAGGATGGTTCATTGAGGCACGGGACGAGACTTTGTGTACCTAGTAGAGAGCTTAGAGAAGAAGTTATGCAGAAGGCACACCGTTCCTAGTATTCTCTACATCCAGGGGCTAACAAGATGTGCATGGATCTACGAAACCACGTGTGGTGGTATGGTTTGAAAGGAGAAGTGGCCCATTTCGTTTCTAGATGCCTCGTGTGCCAGCAGGTCAAAACCGAGAGGCAGAGACCCGGAGGATTGTTGTAGCCGCTACTGATACCCGAGTGGAAGTGGAACACATCACTATGGATTTTGTTTCCGGCCTTCCACGGTCATTGGGCGGGAAGGATGCGATTTGGGTCATCGTCGATAGGTTGACCAAGTCGGCCCACTTTATACCATTTAAAGTGGGGTTATCTACGGAGAAGCTGGCAGAGCTTTATGTGAAGCAGATAGTCAGACTGTACGGGATTTCGATGAGTATTGTGTCAGACCGTGACAGCAGGTTCACGTCTCACTTCTGGAAGAGCCTACAGGCAAGTTTGGGTACATCGCTCAAGTTCAGCACTGCTTATCATCCGCAGACGGACGGACAGTCAGAGCGGACCATTCAGACACTCGAGGATATGCTGCGGACGTGTGTGCTAGACTTTGGCGGTTCATGGAAGGACCACCTTCATCTTGTGGAGTTCTCCTACAACAACAACTACCAAGCTAGCATCGAGATATCCCCGTTCGAAGCGCTGTATGGGTGGAGATGCCGTACCCTGCTATCTTGGGACGATGTGGGAGAGCGTGCACTGTTAGGATCGAAAATGGTAGTAGATGCTGCGGAGAAGGTCAAGATTATTAGAGAGCGGCTTCGCGTGGCTCAGGACAGGCAGAACCACTTGGCAGACAGTCACCATAGTCCGTTAGAGTTTGAGGTATAGAATCTTCTTATAATTAATTATGTGTATAGTTATGAGATTCGTGATAACTTTTTGTGCATCTAGGTTGGAGATTTGGTGTTTATGAAAATATCTCCGACACGTGGCACTATTCGTTTTGGTAAAGGCGGTAAACTCAGCCCACGTTTCATTGGGCCGTTTGGTATTCTCGAGAAGCTCGAAGCAGTAGCGTACCGATTGGCCTTGCCGCCTACACTGGAGGAAGTGCACAACGTGTTCCACGTATCTCAGTTGTGAAGATACATAGCGAACATCAGCCATGTGTTGGACCATTCGGAGATCGAGGTGGGACCGAGTCTCAGTTACCAGGAGCTGTCCGTAGAGATTTTGGACCGCAGGGAGAAGGTCCTGAGGAATCAAACGATTTCGTTAGTTCGTGTCGCGTGGAGACACCACTCCCCGGGCGAGTCCACATGGGAGAGAGAAGACGATATGTGCGAGCGTTACCCCTACCTTTTTGAGCTCTGAGGTATGATTCTACTTTGTGCTATAGTTAAATTTTGAGGACGAAATTAATCTAAGGGGATAGACTTGTAAGTCCCATCTATTATTTTTTTTATTTTATCTATTCTATTTTAGCTATTCTATTTACCCATTTACAAATTTTAGCTTAGACACCTGTGTTACTATATATATATATATATATATATATATATATATATATATATATATATATATATATATCAAGAATTAAGTAAAGGGGGTTCTTTGTAAAAGACTATTAATCCAGGGACCTTAAGGTTATTTTTGAATTTAAATTCAATAGCAGGCTCGATAGCTTATATTCCAAATCGTAGTTGTATGTGTAATGCTCTCAATCACCAGTGGATAAATCAGGATCTAGATTTTCAAATCCCAAATGTTCTTAACCGACCCTTGTCCCTGTTCCAAGTATGAATTCGAATCTAAAGAATCGAATTCCCCAAGTACTGGATAACCCTGCAAAGTTTCAAATCGAATCCTTCTTATCACCTACACCCTATATAAACTTCAAAAGGGTGACAGCCGACCTGTTTCACCTACAAACCCTAGGAAGGCTACTAACCGACCCTTGTCCCCTGTTCCAAGTATGAATTCGAATCTAAAGAATCGAATTCCCCAAGTACTGGATAACCCTGCAAAGTTTCAAATCGAATCCTTCTTATCACCTACACCCTATATAAACTTCAAAAGGGTGACAGCCGACCTGTTTCACCTACAAACCCTAGGAAGGCTACTAACCGACCCTTGTCCCCTGTTCCAAGTATGAATTCGAATATAAAGAATCGAATTCCCCAAGTACTGGGTAACCCTGCAAAGTTTCAAATCGAATCCTTCTTATCACTTACACCCTATATAAACTTCAAAAGGGTGACAGCCGACCTGTTTCACCTACAAACCCTAGGAAGGCTACTCATCTTCGCAAGCCGTGGATCTTCACCTCGAGGCCGCCTATGCTTCCTCATCCTACAAGAATTTTTCTTTAAGGTAAGAAATTTGAAACCTCATTTCCATCTAGTATACCACATCACTTATTTGTTGATTTTACTAATATAACTAAGTTCAACATAGGATTATCAGAATAGAGATGATCCATGTACTAGTGTGTCAATAAGACCCGAGTACATGTAGATGCTAGGTATACATTCAATTTACAGGAGTAGATGATTGGGGACATGTTAGACCAGTGCGCAGAATGTATCAGCAGTAGGATACAGAGTTAGTGTGGGACTAGGTATCAACATGGGATGTGCAGTGGCTCCATTAATTCCCTGTGTCAAGGTTCCTGGCTGCAGGACACCATGTTTTGTTCAACCCCAAGCTAGGAACAAATACTGGGAAATATGGGACTGGTAGTTGAAACGTGAGGACACTTGATGTTACATATTTCCACATCTATAAGTATTTATTCAATTGTGTTCACCATGTTTAATTGATAAGTAAAGAGCAATGAAGGGTAGGATGTAGTAGTTGACTGATACCAAATTGCCTTATCTCTAATACCAGTGTAGGAACCTTTGGTTAGTAACTTTTGTTTGCTATGCCTGGTAACCACTTTCGTCTTGTTTTTGCTGCAAATCAAGTGCCTCATATCGTATATCATCAACAATATGCTGATATAGGACCAGGACTAGGAACTAGTCTTCTGTAAATATGAAGCATGGGTATTACCAATGCCCTGTACCTAGAACAATAAGGTAGGGGTTACCTACAGGACCAGTGGGTGCCTTCATAAGAACATTAACCTATACGTACCAGATAAGAGAGAGTATATCCATATGTGTGTCAGTGGCACATGTTGGGTGCCTACCAGGTAATGGTGGTTACATATGAGCAAACATATGTAGATGACTTTATAGGCAGTTAGGACTAAATCTGGGAGTACCAAGATAAGAGAGGTGAGGTCCAGTTCTGGTGTCACACCGTATAGGAAACTTAGAGGCAATATACATATAGCCAGGTTTATGTTTGGTGTATAGGAAGGCCAGGTGTGGGAAATAGATGCCTCAGTCAGTTTAGGGATCAATGGGGGTAAGGGCATCCTATAAACACTCAACCTGATAATCTACTGGGTTTCTCACAACAAGTCCACCCCTAAACCCCTACACTAGGAAAGAAATACAGGATATGGTCTACAGGACAAGTACCAACTTACCTGCTATAGTAGTATCAACCTATACAGAGAATCGACACTGTAGGTGCCTGATACTGTCATTGGAAAGTAACCCAAGATTTCCTTTGTGCACAGGGGATCCTGAACCATGGGTTCCCCTAGTATCTCACAGATTCTAGGATGGGCTGTGTGTGGAGTAGTGTCCAGGTTATGCATACATGGGGGCAGGCTTGACAGGGCAGCACTCCTAAGCCCAGAAAACCTATAGAGACTAGGTACCTACAGGTTCTTAATACCTGGGTAACAGGATGTAAGCATTGGAGTGCCTGAGTTGTTCCTGGTATAATGCCTAAGCTCGGGTACATGGCTCTACTCTGTATAGTGCCCTGCTCACATGTCAATCCCTATTTTCCAGAACAGAGCAGAGGAAGGGTCCATGAGTTGGGTATCCTAGAGAAGGGAAAACGCCCAGTAAATTATAGGAGTTGGACAATAGAAGTAGTTAACTATAATGGATTTAACTCTCAATGTACCTGTGCAGTGGTAGAGCTATTGGGGTTAAGTTTTAACTGAAATAGAAAAGGACTCGATTATGTAATTTAGGGTAGAGTATCAGTTCCTTAATTGAAGTATACCTATAGGTTAAACCCAGGAAATAAGTGCCCAGATTGGTGCAACATCAGTGAAAACTGATGGAATTACAACTGTAGCTGTAGTTAATGAAACTCTGCCAACTAGAGGGTATAGAAGTGTCCATGGGTGGGGGTACCATGGTACACCTGTACAAATCAGTGTAGTAAGTAAAGAAGAGTCAACTAGAAGATAAACCAAGACATAAATTGTATGTGAGGACAGATAGCTATGAGCCTATGCATGAGAACAGAGTATAGGTGATAAGTTGGGGTAAGTAGCATACTAATATTAAGCAAAAGAGGACCTAGTTAGTATATTCAACCAACCAATATAGGAAACTAAATTTAGAATATAAAAGATATATAGATAAGGAATTTATTATTTTCTAATCATCCTTTAATAAGTGCTAATTCCTATTCTAGGTCTGTTGGACTTGGACTTGATACCGGGCCCTTATCATCAGCTCAGGACACTAGGCGAGTACAGTTTGTTGTCTGTTTTCAGTATTGACTTTTACTATATTTTATTAGTTGGTCATTGGTTATGTGATTTTATATTATAAATTGTCGAGTCGGGATTAAGAAGTACCAAGGATGTGTGATCTGACCATAGACATTCTTTATTTTCTGCAAGTAGACCTCGTAGACATTGTTTATTTTCTGCAAGTAGACCTCATAGACATTGTTTATTTTCTGCAAGTAGACCTCGTAGACATTGTTTAATTTCTGCAAGTAGACCTCGTAGACATTGTGTATTTCATGCAAGTAGACCTCGTAGACATTGTTTATTTTCTGCAAGTAGACCTCGTAGACATTATTTAATTTTTGCAAGTAGACCTCGTAGACATTGTTTATTTCATGCAAGTAGACCTCGTAGATCTTACGGTGTAGTGTCCCAGAATGATCACATATCAAAGGTACTTCTAACAGTTGTTAAGGTATTTTATTTATTTATTGTTATTAGTTTTTCAGTCTTTTCTCACATCTTTACTATTTATTTTCAAAATATATAATTGATGTCTAACCTCTGTTTTATAGTTATTTTTATATATTGGAACTGCATTCAGTGAATTGTACTCGTTCCATCCTGACTGGGTAACCAAACAAATTTTAGATGATTGCGAAGAGGTCGAGTGCCCTGACCAGTATGGCCCATACATGGGGGATACAGTAGAGACGGACTTTGCTTATCAGGAGGAGTATGCAGCATCTGATCCTGCTGCATTTGCTTAGTTTCTTTTTAGTTAGAGCTGAGACCTTGTACTGGATATTAAGTTGATTTTTTTGAGACATGTAGTCGAGATTTCATTTGACTCTAGTCATTATACATTTCTATTAGAGGTGGTTTATTTATTTCACCTTCTAGATGTTGAGCTGTGTTTGAGTTGTGGATTGTCCCATGTGAGTAATATCTTTTATTGCGTGGTTGTTCATCATAATGTTACAGCGTTCTACCGCCGACTCTGCAGCATAGGCTGGGCGTGTATACGGTTCATTCCCAAATATTGGGTACAGGTCGTGACAGTATCGGATCTGAGTCATATATTAAATCATTCAGAGATCACTGTCGGTCCAACCCTGCGGATAGAACAGAAACCTGTTGGTATTTTAGATCGAAGAGACAAGATTCTTCAAAATTGGGTCATTCCATTAGTCCGAGTGGCGTGGAGTAAGGACTCTCCTGGATATTCAACTTGAGAAAAAGAAGAAGATATGCGAAGGCAATATCCATATCTATTTTCTGAGCCAGGTCAGTAATCATAACTGCTATATTAGTTAATTTAAATTTCGAGGACGGAATTTTTCTAAGGAGGTTAGACATGTTATGCTCTAATTTTAACTTTCTTTTTGGATAAAAAATAATAATAACCATAGTCACATTAATTAAATACACAAAATTCCTTTATGTAAATATATAACTTTGTATTTTAAAACCTACGAAAAATTATGCAATTGCAAAACATACTCACCAACTTAAATGGTGAGTGCCACCCCAAGAGGACATGTGGCATTGTTAAATGCCACATGGTCCCCCTACATGAAGAGATAGTCTCATCTCTTGCCACCTCACACCCCTATCCTTAAACTATTCATCTCCTTCTTCTATAACAAACCCCCTTTATTATTTACACACCACCCACACACACTCACACCCGACACTCACCCTCTCTCTCTACTACTGTGCTGCTACTGCTACTGCACGCCGCTACCGCTGCCAAGCCGCCGCCGGCCACCCGCTGCCCCGCCGACCGCTGAGCCCATGACCGTCGGTCACCCGCGCGCTCGTCGCCGGCCACCACCCCCTTCCAGCACTTCCTTCTTCTCCTCCTCCTCTTCCATAACCCAAGAACCCTAGGTAATTCCCTTATTTCCTTCCTTTCCTTTCAATTTTGAAATTTAGGTCAAGGAATTGGGTTTATAGATATATGTGAATGCATATGTACTTGACACAAATTTTGATTTGGGTATTATGCTAGGAAAATTTAGGAAGACCAAATCTAGGTTATCATCATCCCAAGGCAAGTCCTCCCTATCTCTTCATTTTTTTAAAAAGGTTGTACAAATAAAATTCTTTAAATTGTTTTTATCAAATTTATATGTTTATTTTCACTTCTGGAATTTAGATAAATATATGAAAAATTCAAGTTTTGTGAGAACCAAGTTTGAAAACAAGTAGTAGAATAATTATAGATTTCCATTATGGATAAAAATGCTATACGTACATAAATGAACAAATGGACACTTGAACGAATGTTTAGGACACAATGTAAACTGACACTTGAATAAATGTGTAGAACACCATACAACTTGGACACAACATGGTATGAATGCAAATATATAATATGGACACAATACATATATATATATATATATATTGGACACAATCCGATTAGATATCTTGGATACAATATATATATATATATATATATATATATATATATATATATATATATATATATATATATATATATAAATATAAATATATATATATATATATATATATATATATATATATATATATATTGGATACCATACATATATCACTTGGACACAATACATATATATGTATTAGACACAATACAAATATATGTATATTGGTCATAAATCAATATTATTTAGTTTCATTTTCTGAAATTTATGAAATTTATGGCCAATCCAATTTTTATGAGGTTGTAATAATGATATGGACACAAAAATTAGAAACACACCTATGGACACAATTAATGCATGTATGCATGACTTGGAAACAATATGAAATAAAGGACACAAGAAGTTAGTATAAGGATTCTATTTTGATTAGAATTTAATTTTTGCTTTGCCATGTATATATATGAATACGTGTAGTTAGCATTACTAATATATTAAATTGTGTCAGATAACCATGAATGTATATGCTTTCTAAATGAGAACATTTCTAAGTGAGTATAGTAATAGTTTTGACCTTACATGTCATAAAAATAGTAGCTTCTAGTACCACCTATTAGTTTATCATAAATGTCATAGCTTAGACTATGTGAAATATAAGAACACTAGCAAATTTTATAATATTTTGCATATATTGAATTCTTTCCAAAAATTGATATCTAGTAGATTAAGCAAAATTTGTTTTTACTACTAATAGCTAAGGTAAACAAATATGGATACCAGATATATAGGTGACTATAGAGTCGGACTTTAAATTGATATAAACTATTTTAATCCTCAAGGATAGAATTTATTTTATAGTTGACACAACTAATCTAATAAGTATTATAAATCACCTACACTTGAGCTTAAGGAAATAAACCATAGAGATTAAGAGAAGGAATTACTCAATCCACCAAATCTAGGTTGATTTTAGACCAAATTTTGGAAGTCTAAATTTAGAGAACTTGTAGTTCTGTACGTGTATATATAAATACCTCACCATCTATTTAAATATCACAAGTAAACAAAATTACTTAGCATGTGATAACATTTGGGAAACTTATATCTTGGTATCATTGTGTTACTAACAATTGTATTTCTTGAGTTTTGATTAGCATTTTAGATAAAGAAAATTGTCGTAATAAAAAAATTTGAAAGGCTTGCTTGCTTGCCTACAATGGTAAGAAAGTTTTATTAAATCGCTTACCAAGGTAAGAAAACTTTAAAAACTGTATTTTTATTTTATTTTGTGAGGTTCCGGTGTTGAGGGTTGCTCCACCGAAGGGGTCGGCGAACCCAGGTTTTAATTTATATATATATATATATATTGTCTCTTGTAAATTTTTGGAGTCTCAAAATACAAAGGAGACTCTGCCAAAATTTTCGAAAATTTCAAGAGATAGCCAAATTCTTAGAATTATAGAGAAATCGATTTATTTTCATAAATCTAGAAGTTCTCAGGAAAATCCTCGGAGAATTTATTTAAAGAATTTGGGAGGGGAAGAACAACCTGAATATCCCTAAAAGTCCTGCAACATAACATAACAAAAAATGAGGCAAATTTACTCATTCTTAGGGCCATACGAATCGAGTATGTGAGGCTTAGCTCACTTATGCCCAAGGGAGGCAAATTTCAATTTTGTCCAAGGGAGGCAAAATTTATGGTAAGCTCAAGGGAAGCTCGAAAATTTTTACATCTACATCGACAGCAACATCGGGTATATGAATTTTTGTAAGCCCAAGGGAGGCGCAGGGCCGAAATCTAAGCACCGTGCTATCTAAATCACAGCCTGATCCCAGGTATACGGGATTATTGACGGGAAGCTATTTAGATGAATATTCAGGGGTTGTTCTCCAAATTGCATTGCATTCTAGGTTTAGTCCTTCAAATTTTATCTCATTCTAGAAGGAAATTACCCCATTTTAAATAAAGACAAAAAGACGTTTATACTACTTAAATGAATGAAAACTATAACAATGTAAAATTGCAAATCCTATTCTTTTAATAGAAAATCTTATGTCTCATTCCTTATTATATTTTCCTTAACCGTTTTGGCCGAGGACTTGCTTGTCGTTCTAAACGACCTAGTATTTGTCACTAGGGGAAGATGACGTACCTGCAGAAATGATACCTCTGGGTGATGAGGATAACATCGAGGAATAGACTATTTGGAAAATCTCAACTAGTATTTGTAGTATTCCATAGTGTTGTAAAAGAATAGTTTGTTGTAATAACTTAAGCTGTTGTACTCTTTGAAATAGTTGGATGTTAATTAAAGAATGTAATGTATTTAGTAATTCCTTGTATTTTGCATTCTGATGTTTTACGAGCGACAATCGCGAATTCGGCACGTAGCCTGGGGATGTGTTATGACGTCACCTGTAGAAGCGTAAATAAATTTTGAAGACTAAGTCAAGGATGTTGAGATATTTACGCAAAGACAGTTCCAGATTAGACTTTACGCAAAGGTCAAACTGGGTCAAACTCAAAACTCTACGCAAGTCTTAAATTTAGATTTTACGTGAGGAATGAGCTGTCCATGCTGCATTAAATGCACGAAGATACTGTTCTGAGAGATTAATTTTCTGACAAATGATTGCACAAAAGCCAAGAAGTTTGTTGTTTAGCGTGCCAATGAGCTGCTTTACGCTTGAGGAACAGCTTCCTCTTTACGCATAAGAGTTATTTGAGCTTTTACGCTCAAGGCTATCTCAACTACTCTTTTTGCACGCGTAGAGTTTATTTGAGCCTTTACGCTCAAGGTTATTTTTAGCCACTTTACGCAGGAAGCTTACTTTGAGCTATTTTACGCTCGAACATGTTTAAACAACATCTTTTATGCACAGTTTGTCCTGATTATGTGGGAACGTGGTTTTCTGACGTGGCCTTCATGCCACACTTTTCGAAGAACGTGTGTACGTGCTCTCCTTATTTTATTGGATTATGGGGCGTATCAACATGCGTACAGGCTAATTTCTGTACGTGAGTGACAGTTATCCTAATAGCCTGCGTAGAGACCCAATATTGATGCTTTTTACGTACAGAAGACAAGTCTATATAAAGGCTTCTTTTTTAAGAAAGAGGTACAAGATTTTGGAGACCAGATACTTTCAGAACAAAGTGATTTTCCAGAGTACTTCTTTTCAACATTTTCTCAAGAACAGAGTGAAGCAAAGTTGGAAAGCATTCGTCTGTGCCATCAGTGCCAATTGTGTCGATACCTTTCTGGTGACTTAGTTCTTCCAGTTGTTCATCTCCAAGCACTTTTCTTCATCATCATCGTGTGGTCCAAGGAACAAAGTGATCACTCTCAGACCAGACTTCTATAGCAATACTTTCTAGAATCTACTTGTACTTTTGTACATTTTTTCTCGTTTTCTTTCAAAAGCCTTAAGGACATTTTGTTAATTGAAACAAAATGGAGACTCTGCTGGGGACGATTTTCTCCTCTGACGAGAAAGCAATTGCTCAATACGATGATGTGTCGATTGGATCCATGAAGAAGACTCTGGTCGTTCAATTCGACCAGACTGCTTAGGAAGAAATGCTCCGAACTGGGGGTAGTTCTATCTGCTCCAATCTGCAAAAATCACGAAAGGCGTACAAAGTTTGGATTCCTAAGTCCAAAGCACCCTCTGATCTCTCTATTGTCTCTGAAGGCAAGGGAATTCTTCCTACTCCTGTTGTTGGGGCTCCCGTCTGTGATGAGGTAGTTCCTACTCCATTGTTGCGTCCCGCGCGTAAAATTCAGTCTCTCGTCTGTGACGTGGTAGACAATTATGTCTTGCGCTATATGCGTAAACGCAAATCTCTCGTCTGTGATGTGGCAGATGTTCCTGTTTTGCGCTATACGCATAAAGGCAAATCTCCTGTCGATGACATGGTAGATAAAGTTCACAATGGTGCTTTTGCATCTAAAGTAAACTTGCCTACGCGCGTACAGCGTAAAAACAAGTCTCCTATGGCAACCAATTCCTTTGATTTATCCAAAGAGAAGATATTTTGGCAAAACTTCTGTTTTACGCCAACAATCCTCTAATGCTGCTTTACGCAAAGTGCCTAATCTTAGGATTATACGCAAAGCTGATGGTGTTCTCAGTGCACAAAAATCAACTCAAGACTTACGCACACAACTTCAAGCGCGTAAAAATACACAACTTTCTTCTGCCAATAAAGCTAGTAATCTTCTTTTTACACAAGGGACTAAATATTTTTCTATCCCAAATATAAAAAAGAAAATATTACCTTCCAATTCTTCTGATCTACGCGAGTTACTTGTGCAAAAGCGTAAAAATAGAAAATCTCCTATGACACTCCCTCAAGAAAATCATCATTGTGAATGTCACCAAATTGTGATCAAATGTTGCTGTTCTGCTACCAAACGGTTAGTTTTCGACCGATTAAGCTATAATGTACCTCATCAAAAAATTGATGACCAAAAACATGTGTTGTCCTATGCATCGGTCAATATGGCATCTCATATCAATAGAGGACGACGTCCAAGACGCAATTCGTCCCAGACTCCAAGTCAACAATGGTTCAACCGAATTCTTGACACTTTTGAAGGAGTATATCAATATACTCGGTCAAGAAGTCAACGACCTTTAAGTATACATTCTTCAGATTCAGAGGATGGGGGTATCCAGTATTTAGAGTCAGAAACTGATAGCGTTGATTCATATCTCTACACCAATCCCTTTGTATGTTCAAGAGAAGTCGAATCTTATGTTATCGGAGAAGAACAGGAGACATATACTTCTCATACAGAACAACGTCTTTCTGCGGTGGAACAATCGCTAAAGGATGTGCTTACAATCATGTAAAATATGCATCAGATAATAACGACTCAGCAAACAGTCCAACCGGCAGTCATAACACCGGTACAGGTAGCTGTGCAAACTCAAGATAGTCAAGGGATTGACATACCTTTAAATAATCTGAGTCAAGAGCCTGTTATCAATCAAAACTCTGCATCTCCTGACCCTCTCTTTCCAGAAGATGTATCACCTCCGCTAGGAGTTAAGGTACATCCAACCACTATTCAATCAAATATACTCCCTCAAACTAGTGAAGCTATTCAAGCAGTTTGGGAGTTAAAAGCACAATTTAAAGTTCTTAAGCACAATGATCATCTTCGGAAGTTGGGGATCAAGCAACCTTATCCTCCCCATTGGAATGATGTGCCCTTTCCTCCTAAATTCAAGCCACAATCTATGGTATATTTGATGAAAAGGCTTCTCCAAGTCAATATATCAATTATTTTGATATTATGACTGTGCATCTACAGAAGAATGATGCTCTTCTCACCCGAATCTTCATTGGGTGTTTGATGGGTACAGCATACGACTGGTATCGCAGTCTACCCGATAATTGCATATCGTCTTTTGGCGAGTTCAAAGCAATATTTCTCTCTCGTTTCTATGAAAGAGGGATGGACATGAATATGTCTTTCTTAATAGAAATTAAACAAAAAGAGAAAGAGGATACTCGGACGTTTACTGAACGTTTCCGACATGCTACTTTGAAAATGCCTCCTGGTATGCCAGATTCAGCATTAATTGATACATGCAAAATGAATCTGTGACCAACCATCGTTGTTTTTATAGGCTCTCAATTCACAGATTGGGCCTCATTTATTATAGCAGCAGTTTCAGCTAAGACCAATGGTAAATTGGCTCGTGAACATGGGATGAACTTTGCCTCAGAAGATAAAAGAAAGAAAGCCTCTTCAGGTAATAATTCTGGTAATCGCAATGGGAAAGGAAAGAAAACTCTGGTGGTGAAGCTTTCAAAATTCAAAACTACACCAAGTAATCCGGAGTCTTCTAAACCAAACGAAGAATACTCTTTCGACGACAGTGATATTCCTGGGATATTCCAATATTTCGTAAAGAGTGGTAAACTCCAGATTCCAGATCCAAAACGACCTAATGAAGTGGATTTGACTGATAATCCCAAATATTATATCTATCATAGATACATAAATCATCCTACTAAGGCTTGCTATGTCTTGAAGAAGAAGATTCAAGAGTTGATAAATGTTAAAGCTATCGTTTTAACTAATGATGAGCATACAGTCACAACTAACATGATTTCTCTTCAATTTGGAGGTTTTTTTCCATAACAAGTTCCTGATGTGATTGTCCCGATTCCGAAGGCGACAATGAAGATTGTGAATCTTCCACCAACCAGAGATCAAAGTAAAGAACTATTGCCTCTCACCTTGAAAAATAGTGAAATTATGTGGGTACATTCTGACTTAGTACCTGAAACGAAGTATGGAAGTAAAATTTTAAAATCCAAGAAAGGTCAAAAAGTCAAAACCTGCAATATGATTTCTCATGTTGTTATCCCAGATCATGATGATTCTGATCATATGTGGGATGACATCCCTTTGGAAGATAGGCTAAGGGGTCTGAACATATGCCCTCCGAGTTTGGCTCCTCCTACCAAACTAAAGCTTACTCATCAGTAATGGTTAGCCATGAACAGTATCCCTTTATATAGGGCACAACAGGGTTTTGCTGCCTACGAGAAAGCTCCAGTTGGAATTTTACCTCCTGTACCGAAAATTCCCACCCTTGTGACTACTGGGGTCTCTGTTTCTTCTTTATCTGTTGAAACGTCTATTGAAAGTCCGCTACCCATTCACATGTACAGTCAACAATCAGTCCATCTCATGAAAAAGATGGGCTATAACTTTCAAAAAGCAGAAGGCTTGAACAATGGTAAAGGTATGCGAGTTCTTTTACAAATTCAAGGTCAGAAATCCTCCGTCGGATTGGGATTTGTGGTCCCTCATAAAAATCCCCATAAGACGAAGACTAAAAGAAAAAAAGACTAAATCCTGTAATATGGTATTTCATTCCCCTGAGTCTGAAGAAGTGGCTTTTGCCGGTATAAGATCCGGAAAAGACTACCACAAAGACTACGAGGGAACTTCCAAAGAAGCGGATGATGTCGCCGAAATACTGCCGACTCAGTCATATTCTATTCCTGCTAAAGCAAAACCTTCTAAACCACCAGTAGTTGAAAAAGGGAAACAGAAGGCAGTACGTTTTGACGTCCCGCTGAAGTCTGGTTCAAACCAAGGGTTGATGAAACCCTATAAGTTTGATATTCTAGCCCAATTAGCTAATACTCCAGCTAGATTTTCCATCTTTGAGTTACTTCATCTCTCTAAAGAAAGTCAAGAAATTTTTAGTGAAGCTTTGCTATAGGCAGATTCATGTTTAGCTCAGCTCAAAAGTCCTGATAATACACCGGTGTCGTGTCCCTAATGTCACAGTATCATGGAATCAATTCCTAGCATTACTTTTACACAAGAGGATATGCTATTGAAGCATAATCGACATGACAGGCCTTTATATTATACAGGGTATATTGACTCTACTGAAATTGACAGGATTTACATCGATCCTGGGTCTTCCATCAGCATTATTCTTCAGAGTATGCTACGACCATTGAGGATTCCTACTAGTGAGTTGACTTACACTAGTACGACAATTGTTGGTTTCAATTCTGGAAGGAGTAAACCATTGGAGAAAATTCGTCTGAAGATTCAAATAGGTGATCTTCGAACCATGGCAACCTTTTATGTTATCAACTCAGATGTATCTTACAATATCCTCCTCGGAAGACCATGGATACATGAGCATAACATTGTACCTTCAACTCTCCACCAATGCTTCAAATATGTGGATTTTCAAGGGACTGTAAAGACTGAATTTGCAGATCTCAATCCTTTTAAAGGTGTTGAAGCCTATTTTTCTGACTCAATACTTTATACACAGGAGCATGTAAAGGAAATATCCGATATGGCTGAAGACCGATCACCTTCAGAAGACCAATCGCCCTCAGAAGACCAATCACCTTCAGAAGATCAACCTTTGAAGATTAAGGTTAAAGAAAGGATTCGAACCCAACCTGTCAATGATGAACCTTTGGTGATTAAAGTTAAAGGAAGAACTCAAGCTATGTCTGATAAATCTGTGAGAATTCCAGTCAAAAGTCGAGTTCAAGCCAACACTAGTGATCAGCCTCTCATGATCAAGGTTAAAGGACGTATTTCTTGTCCAAATGATTTAGAGCCACTAGTTATCAACCTGGACAAGTCTACGATTAATCCAAGGCGTAGTAATCAGTTTGTCAATGATGTAAATATTAATCAATCTGTATTTTCCTATTTAAATAAAGATTTCCTTTTGGAGTATATGTCTGTCAAATATATTGAAAGAATGACTTTTGATAATCAAAGTCATCAACATAAAACTGACATAAATACAGAAAAAAAACCTTATATATTAACCATAAAGAGAATTCTTTTCCTCCTTATGTCGATGTTGGGCCCTATGCTCAAATGTTCCTAACATCTACTCCTTATTTTCTACCTATTGCCTCATCATCACAAGCTTGTGTGGTTTATAGACGTCACGAAGAATCTTATTTTGTGATCCGTCTACTAAGAAAAACAAGCATCAAATTGTGTTTGGTTTGGCTAGAAATATTTCTGTTATCCAGACAGATAATTTTGAAGAGAAAGATAAAGGAAAAATCAGAATTGACAGATATAGTCAACAATCTCTTAAGATTATTCAAAATATGGGATATGATTTGAAAACCATGTCAGGTCTAAATCAGGGCAAAGGTAGACGATTATTTGTTATGTGGTGATCCATTTTATTAACGAACCCATCATGGTTTGGGATACGATACATCCCACATGTTTAAGGAAGATATGAAAGAAGAATTTTCTTCCAGTTCTTCACAATCCTCAGATTCTGAAGGAGTTCAATATGTTGAATCTGAACACGTCTTTTCAGTTAATATGGTTCAAATCGATGATGAGTCTGAACTATTTGAAAATGACCCTTAGGCACAACAAACGGATACTCAGTGGAAGCTTCGGTTTGAACAACGACAGCCACCTACAGAAGATGAAATCGTCCAGATTGAAGTTGAAGACGAAACTACGTCAAAGCCAATATTTATCAGCAAAAACCTTTCTGAAGATGAAAAAGAAAAGTTGATAAAGATGATAAAAGAATATATTGATATCTTTGCATGGAGCTATGAGGATATGCCGGGTCTAGATCCTAAAGTCCCCATAAACTCAATATTCTTCCTAATGCCAAACCTGTAAAACAACAACAGCGACATTTTTGACCAGATATAATGGATGCAATTGAAGCAGAAGTTAAAAAGCTGGTTACATGTGGTTTAGTCCGTGAAGAACAAGACCCAGATTGGGTTGCCAATATTGTTCCTGTCATAAAGAAAAATAGAAAAGTTCGAGTTTGTATAGATTTTCGAGATCTCAACGCAGCTTGTCCAAAAGACGAATTTCCACTTTCTATCACTGATGTCATGATAAATAATATATGTGGTTTTGAACGTATGTCCTTCATGGACAAATTTTCAGGATACAACCAAATTAAGATGCATCCAGGAGATGAAAAGCACACTACTTTTCGTACACCCCTTTGAGTTTATTGCTGCACAGTTATGCCTTTTGGTCTGAAAAATGCCGGCGCTACATATCAAAGGGCCATGAGCAATATCTTTCAAAAATATCTGCAAAAAACAATTGAATGTTACATAGATGATATCGCCGTCAAAAGTCGATTAAAAGATGATCACATTCAAGACTTGAAGACAGTATTCGAGTTGATGCGTCGACATCAATTAAAGATGAACTCCACTAAGTCTTTCTTAGAGGTTTCTAGTGGCAATTTTTTAGGATTTGTCATTACTTTTCAAGGTATCCATGTTGATCCTGATAAAGTCAAAGCAATTCTTGAAATGCGTCCCCCACGTAATCTAAAAAAACTTCGTGGCTTTTAAGGTCGCATTGCTTATATCAGGAGATTTATATTAAATCTTTCTGGGAGATGTCAACCTTTCTCTCGTTTATTGAAGAAGGATGTGTCATTTGTTTGGGATGAAGCATGTCAAAAAGCAATCAATGACATCAAGCAATACCTTACAAATCCACCTGTTTTAGTACCTCCAGTAGTGGGAAGACCATTTTTGTTGTATGTTCGAGCATTAGATCATTCTCTTGGTGCTCTTCTTGCACAGAAAAGTGATAAGGGTCATGAACATACAATTTATTATCTTAGCTGAATGATGGTTGGAGCTGAACACAGGTATACTCTTGTGGAAAAAGAATGTCTAGCCTTGGTTTTTGCCATTCAAAAGACACGACATTATGTATCGGGACAGACTATTCATGTCATATCCAGAATAAATCCTATTCGGGTATTAATGAAAAAGTCGAGTATTCTTAACTCCCGGTTAGCTACTTGGGCAATGTTACTTACTCCCTATGATATGATCTACATACCTCAAAAATCAGTGAAGGGTCAAGCGTTAGCTGACTTCTTAGCAGCTCACCCTATACCTGAAACTTCTAAGCTATATGACGAAATTCCAGATGAAGTCGTAGATTGCAACATGACTTTGAAGGATGATATTTGGCAATTATACTTTGATGGAGCATCACGAGTTGGACCTAAAGGCAATATTGTCTCAGGAGTAGGTATTGTCTTGGTCTCTCCTGATAAATTGGTTATATACCGTGCTTATTCCCTCAATGAACCATGTTCTATTAATGTGGCAGAATATAATGCTCCGCTAATTGGTCTTCAAGTAGCAAAACAATTAGACATTAAGTTTTTGGAAGCATATGGAGATTCTCAGCTGATTGTTAATCAGGTCAGAGGGACATATGAAGTCAAAAATCCTGACCTCATTCCCTATCATCAAGTGGTAATCGAATTGGCTCTTTCATTCAAACGTTTCTTTATTGAATTCATACCGCGTTCTCAAAATTTGGAAGCTGACGCTCTTGTTAGTCTAGCTGCAGACTTAGCAGTTTCAATCAAAAGACAAAATACCATCACTTTGTTGGATCGAGATCTATTCTGTATCAAAAATAATTTGCATATCGAACAGAGTTATGCTACCGAATAAATTTTCAGCAAAAGGATTGGAGAAGGCCATTTATTGATTATGCGGTCTACGAGATTTTATCTGAAGATCCAAAAGAAGCTGCATCAATCAAAAGACGATCATTTCGATTTTACTATGATACTTCTATGCACATGTTGTATCGTCGTTCTTATGATGGGCTTTTACTCCGTTGTCTCTCGAAAAGCAAAGCCAAGCAAACACTTCGTGAAGCTTATGATAGAATTTGTGGTGCACATCAACCAGGTCAAAAGTTACAGGACCGTATTCGAAGAATGGGTTATTATTGGCCTTCTATGATAGCAGATGCTGTGGATCATGCCAAACGGTGTAAAGTATGCCAGATTTATGCTGATTTTATTCATCAACCCTCTGAATTTTTATATCCTACAACAGCTTCTTGTCCTTTCGAAGCTTGGGGTATGGATATTATTGGTCCAATTAATCCCCCTTCTGTCAAAGGACATCGGTTTATCCTGGCTATAACTGATTATTTTTCTAAATGGGCAGAAGCAGTTCCTCTTGTTGAAGTAAAAATGTTTAATGTGGTTAACTTCATCAAACATCATGTCATTTATCGTTTCAGGATTCCCCGAAGGATAATCCATGATAACGGACCACAATTTACCAGTCAGGCATTTTATCGATTTTGTGACAAGAATCAGATCCAGAACTTATCTTCTACAGCTTACAATCCAGCTGCTAATGGTTTAGCAGAAGCTTTCAACAAAACAATTATCAAACTTCTCGAAAAGTTCGTCTCTTCTAATAAACGTGATTGGAACGAGAAACTTAGATAATGTTTATGGGCTTATCGAACAACAGTCCGAACTCCAACTGGTTTTAAACCATTTTCATTGGTTTACGGATGTGAAGTTGTTCTTCCACTGGAGATCCAAATACCATCTCTTAGAATAGCCATTGCTAATGATCTAACTACAAAGAATAATGACCGCTTAAAACTCCAGGAACTTGAAGGTTTGGATAAAAAGCGTCTTCAAGCACAACAGCACATTGAGCTGTATCAAGCCCGCATATCTCGATCTTTTAATCGCAAAGTTAAAGAAAGGGTATTTAAAGTAGGGAAGCTAGTTCTAGCTGTCCGAAGACCTATGTTTATGACTCATAAGAGTAAAGGTAAGTTCCAAGCTAAATGGAAAGGTCCTTATGTAGTCAAAACTGTATTTTCTAATGGCGCTTATAGGTTGTCTAAACCTAATGGAGATTTGCTCATGATGCCAATTAATGGTAAATTCTTGAAGAAATACTACGTTTGAATTTCTTCTTCATTTTCCAGCTACCAAGGTTTGGTTAAGCTGATTATTTATTCTCCTAAAAGAAAATTTTTATTTTCTGTCTTACCAACTGATTCTAAAAAGAAAATAAGATTTATTATCTATCATGTCCTCATTACCTCTGAATAGATATTAAATTTACTTCTTTTCATTATTATCTATCATGTCCATATTACCTCTGAATAGATATTAATCTATTTTTTGAGTCATTACGATCTATCATGTTCATATTACCTCTGATAGTATTGTATACTCTAAAAAGAAAATAAGATTTATTATCTATCATGTCCACATTACCTCTGGATAGATATAATCTACTTTGTTGAGTTTTAAAGACTTATCATGTCCATATTACCTCTGATAATTGTTTTCTATCTCATACCTATTTTATATATAAAAAATATTTCATTTATTTCATGGTTTGAAATATTACATCAACAAAAGGAAGAAAATGACAGAAGATAAATTTCTTTATTGGGTACAAAAAATTCCTAAGGCGGAGCAAACAGATCTTCAATCATTTTCTGTAGTTCTGCCAAATGCTTTTCGCGAGAGCCCAATACAGTTGTGTATGCTATGGATCTTCGAGCTTCTGTAGTACAAAGGTAGGAGAGTTTGGCAAAGGCAGCTATCATTTTGTCTTTGGCTTCTTCAAGGGTTTTGATATTTGATTCAGAACCAAAGATCCGTTCTTCCAAAATGGAACTTTGCCTCAAGTATTGATCTCTATCTGCCGTCATCCGGTTTTGCTCCTCCTTTAATCGAGCCAGCTCAGCCTCGACTTCACGAATTCTATCATTTTGTTGATGAATTTTGATATTCATTAAGTCATAGGCTTGTTGATGCTGCTCCAACAAGGTTTTATTTTCTCTCAAGAAGGTCCTTTCTACGGCAACCTTATTGCTATAATCTTGAAGAGATTCTTTGAAGATGGTTTCCCGAGTTGTATACTCATTAGTGAGAGCATCATACTCGGATTGGACGAGGC
This sequence comes from Iris pallida, assembly GCA_029216955.1. NCBI lineage: Eukaryota > Viridiplantae > Streptophyta > Magnoliopsida > Asparagales > Iridaceae > Iris > Iris pallida. The sequence continues at coordinate 215,775 of JANAVB010035319.1, forward strand.
TTTCTATAGTCCCACTTGACAACCTTAGATATTCTTTGATGGGTTGTTCAAGTCCCTGGACTATCTTCTGCAAAGCTGCTGCCCTCTCAGTATCATTAAACATTGCGATATTGTCTATGGTAGTAGCAATCGCACTTTTTAAGCTCTCATAACTTAGGCCTTTTTTCAGAACCATTTTGATCAATGCTGCCAAAGTTTTGTAAAAAGTTTCATTATGAATCTCTACCAAAAGATTCATATTAGCATTGGAGCTTGGTGTATCAGCGATATCTGCCAATCTCTTTTTCTAAAAATTGGAGACATGTGTTATCGTTGCTGTGGTAGCATGCTGAGTTAACGATATATCTGTTACCATTACCATGGCCAATTGATTTCCAGGGAGTTCCGGGACTACATCTTCAGCAACCTTTTCTGCTACTTCCGGAGGATGAGTTTCGGTGGTAGGGGATGGAATTACGGAGGTGCTGTCTCCTATGTTTGATTCAGACTCGAACACAACTGTCTCAGGAATCTGGTCAGGATTAGCTGCAGTAATTGATGTTGCCGCTATATCTACGACCTCATCAATCTGTTCTTTAGCAGCAATTGATTCTTTGAGCACTGCTGGCTCCTCTTCTACAGTAGGTTCTTCTTCTCTTTCTTCAGCAAGAGAAGACAATTCCTGGTATGTCTCTCCTGCAAGCTCTTGTTGAATCTCCATAGATGGAGAACCTTCCTTAGAAAGAGAATCTTCTTTTGAAGAAGAACTTCTTTCCTCAGATTCTACTACCTCGTCATGAATATACTTTTGAGGAGGAGGAGGAGCAACGGGCTTTGCCATAGTGATGATACCTATAAAGATTAAACAAAATAGTTAATATACAAAATCATAATACATATTTTTGTATAAATTTTATGTAATTGATCTTTACCTGGAGTAGGAGCAGGACGCGACAAGAGTGCATCATAATCCAGATCCCAGTCATCATCATCTAATTCGAGAGCCGGTTCATCTGAGGGGATGGGTTTCGGATCACTAGCATGAGTGGTGGTAGTGTCTTCAACAGCTTTCGCCTTTTGTGGCAAAGTTAGATGCAATGAAGTACTAAGACGTCCGGGAGATAGGACTCCGGTAACTTCTGTTGCTGCTGCTGGTTGGGGTGCTGAAGACCCTTCTCCAGGTTGAGCTGAAGAAGATGTAATATTTTGAGTCTCCTCAACAGGATTTTTGCTTTCTGGAGTAGCGGCTCTCTGTTTGGAAGGCCCTTTAACAGTAATCTTCTTCTTCTTCTTCCAAAGAGTAATAGCTATATCTGATTTCCGTTTTCGAGTTGCAGTAATAGTAATTTCTCCTGCAGCTGTTTCCCCAACTCCCATAGGGATAGCTTCTAGATATTCATCTAGAACAGCGTCATCAGGTATGTCCGAAGGCACCATAACAGGTTCTTCGGCGTCTTCTTCTTTTTCCCATCGAAGATTTCCTTTGATGTTGTAGTCTTTGGTGAAGGAACAAATGGAGACATAAAAATGTGCATACGAATGAAGCATTCATAGCTCAGTTGTGCTTGTGGCAGTTGACACATGAAATTTAGCACCGGTGCATCCAGCACTGAAATACCGCCATGCCCTCGCTCCATCAATTAATTTTCCATAATTTTTGAAAGTAGTGGAGGGATTACCAACGTGAAGCTGGTCATACCCGAACTGACGAGCGAACCGGCTGGGTAGATACGGTTCGAAGATGCAGTTGTCTTTAATTCTATACATCAGATGTGAGGGTCTGATGCATATTAGCCAATTAAAGACTAGCGCAGTTATTTCTGTTCTATCTTGAACTACGTCGTCAAATTGTATACCAAAACAGTCTGCTGGAACTGGTGGTCGTGTGCAGAAAAAATTCCAACCATATGAGAAATTCAATGCTGCACGGGTATCCGTCACTGTAGTCGCATTCCACGTGGCTTTACTGAATACCTCCGCATCATTTTCAGGGCCTGGTGGTAATAAGCTGCAGTTGTGATGTAGTAACCAACCCATTAAATAAGTATAAGGCATCTCCACCCTAGGGAAATCTTTACGGTATGGAGCATTATTGATCAGTTATTCACCAAATGCTCGCAAACCTGTATTTATCCGACACACCATTGTTGATAATAGGCTGAGTTTGGCCTTGAATACCAAACGTACTACTGGCCATAGTACGTTTTAATGAATCCTGTCGACTGTACCGGTCCCTGGTACGACCCATCTTCGTAGCCACAGGGAAAGAAAGCCCGCCAGCAAGGCTTCATTTGAGAGCTTTCGACTGCCATGCTTCAAAAAGCTCAATGTTTCAGTCCTCGCAGGGAATTCTCTAGCCTTGGTGGTCAAATACTTGTCCGGGGACTTATATGTGATCATCCAATTATTTATCAAATCAGTAGGAATTATTGAACAAGGGATTGATGGTTTGAGCCTTGTAATCTTGGAATCTCTCCTTATCCTCCTTGGACACTCTATTCTTATGATAGAATAGATATGTTGTCCATTTATTGATATATGCCAAATTTGATCCACTTTCATACATAGTGGTGCAGATCAAATAGTGGCACATCAGCTCTTGGTATACCTCGACTAAGCGAAGATTTTTCTTGCTAACTTCTGCTAGTTCCCGGTTGGCGGGAACGTAATCTTCATATGGAACTTCCTCCATTGGTAGCTTGGAGATGAATTGCATCTCATGAAGTACAAAACCCATTTCGCCTATTGGGATTGCAAAAGTTCCTGTCGAACTAATATACAACTCCATCAGAGCTAAGAACAGATTATTATTTATAGGCATGCCTTGACTTGTGGAGGCTACCGCTTCTAATAAACCAATGGCTTTTAGTTTTGCTTCAAAGTTCTTTATGATCCAAGAACTAAGTTGAACCAAGTTTTTATTGTGAGGAGTCATCCACCCTGGAAGCCTAGGGTTGACCTGGGGATATAGTACTGAGGCATTCATAAACTTGTTTATAAACATTGGTATCTGCACTGGTTGGATCAGAGATGAGCCCTCACTTGGTGTAAATCCAGGCAATAAGCCTGAGAAAGGAACGATACTACCACTGGGAGTACTCGAGTTATAGCCCATCTGGTTTTCATCTCTCTTGAATATGATTCTCCCCGATCTTCCATGAATGTTGGGAGTCAGATTCCAGATCATTCGTCTCGGATGAGTAGCATGAACAAAAGAAGAAAGGGGATAATCTCTTGGCATTGTTGGGAGATACATCACCCTTTCCCTAAATTTGAACACCCAAGACTCCTTCTTGGGGTTTGTCTGAGATTTGAAATCAATTGCATCCCCGAACATGAATGCAGGCTTTAGATAATGCTGGTCGTCCAGTGATGTCAATAGTTTTTCGTTCATCAGAGACAGCAACATTCTATCTCCTTGAGCAGCTATCAACTGATGTCTTTCCTGGGGATACTGCTTGTCGGTTTGAGGAAACTCGACATAGGATAAATTTTCCAGATAATTTGATCCCAGAATACCAGCTGGTGAGCCAAACACCTCAGAGAGAGGATGGGCCCCCAAGTCCACTGCAAAAGAAGTTGAACAAGAAAAATCAAGTTAGTAAAAAATCTAAGTATGAACTCTACACAAATTCAAGCTCTATGCAAAAGACTATACATGGGTTTTTAAAGTTTTTACGCGCAAAAAGTTCTTTGTTTTTTTAAAGAACTTGTTTTATGCATTTCTCTAAAAATGTTTTACGCAGTCTAAATAATAAATTTTTTACGCGTACTTTTTTCTGTTCAAAAGAATAAAGTTTTACGTGTGAAAAATACAGTCTTTTGACTTGCGTATTTTCAGTTTTACGCTCGCACATATAATGTGAGTGTATTTTTGGTTTTACGCTTCTGATCAAAAGAGTAAAGTTTTACATATGAAAACATAATCTTTTTTGACTCGTGTATTTTTCAATTTTACGCTCGCGCGTATAACGTGGGCGTATTTTCAGTTTTTATGCTAGCACGTATAACGTGGGCATATTTTCAAGTTCCACGCTCCATGTATAACGTGGACGTATTTTCAAGTTCTTCGCTGGCACGTATAACGTGAGCATATTTTTGATTTCAAAATCTACGCTGGCACGTATAACGTGAGCGTGTTTTGTTCATTTTTTTACGCTGGCAAGTATAAATGTGGGCGTATGATTAAGGGTTGGTCTTGGGTTATCTTCTTCCACAAAATTGATAGGGTTTCTACCTGTCATGGCCGGAGCCACGTTTGGGTTGGTCTTTGCGGTTTCTTCGACGCTCTTCCCCAATGATGTTGCAGCAGCGTGAACTTCTTCAGATGATCTAGCCATCGACGAAGAGGCAACTTTCTTGCCCTTGGCTGAGGCGGCGGCCTTGCTCTTGGGTGCCATTTGCTCGAAAGGATTTGGAGGATGAATGAAGAAGAGAATATAAGAGATGAGTAAAGTTCTCTCTTCAACAGAAGTCCTATTTATAGAAAACTCAAGGGTTGATTCAAATTTTCGAAGTGACTGTTGGGTATCCCTAAATTTACGCTAATGACTGTTGGATATCCCAAACTTTACGCTTCTATTCAAAGTATTTCAAATATTAGAAAATTTTGAAAACTTTGAAGGGGGTCTTGTAGAAGCGTAAATAACTTTCGAAGACTAAGTCAAGGAAGTTGAGATATTTACGTAAAGACAATTCCATATTAGACTTTACACAAAGGTCAAACTGGGTCAAACTCAAAACTCTACGCAAGTCTTAAATTCAGACTTTATGCGAGGAATGAGCTGTCCATGCTGCATTAAATACACGAAGATACTGTTCTGACAAATTGATTTTCTGACAAATGATTGCACAGAAGTCGAGAAGTTTGTTGTTTAGCGTGCCAATGAGCTGCTTTACGCTTGAGGAACAGCTTCCTCTTTACGCATAAGAGTTATTTGAGCTTTTATGCTCAAGACTATCTCAGCTACTATTTTTGTGCGCGTAGAGTTTATTTGAGCCTTTACGCTCAAGGCTATTTTTAGCCACTTTGCGCAGGAAGCTTACATTGAGCTATTTTATGCTCGGACATGTTTAAACAACATCTTTTATGCACAGTTTGTCCTGATTATGTGGGAACATGATTTTCTGATGTGGCCTTCATGTCACACTTCCCGAAAAATGTGTGTACATGCTCTCCTTATTTTATTGGATTATGGGACATGTGTCAACATACGTAGAGGCTAATTTTTGTACGTGGGTGACAGTTATCATAATAGCCTGCGTAGAGACCCAATATTGATGCTTTTTACGCACCGAAGACAAGTCTATATAAAGATTTCTTTTTTAAGAAAGAGGCACAAGATTTTGGAGACCAGATACTTTCAGAGCAAAGTGATTTTCCAGAGTATTTCTTTTCATCATTTTCTCAAGAACAGAGTGAAGCAAAGCAGGAAAGCATTCGACTGTGCCATCAGTGCCAATTGTGTCGATACCTTTCTGGTGACTTAGTTCTTCCAGTTGTTCATCTCCAAGCAGTTTTCTTCATCATCATCGTGTGGTCCAAGGAACAAAGTGATCGCTTTCAGAGCAGACTTCTATAGCAATACTTCCCAGAATCTACTTGTACTTTTGTACACTTTTTCTCGTTTTCTTTCAAAAGCCTTAAAAGCATTTTGTTAAGTGAAATATCACCGTTGAATCTAAGATACGGGACGTGACACCTTTAGTTGCTTATTATATAAATCAATGTGAGATATAATACTAACATGCTTAGTTAATTTTCTTATTATTTCTTTTGTCTAGCATGACTAGTTACTTAGCTTAAATGATTAGTTCACACTATGTAGTTTATCACTCATTTTCTAGTAGTGTGGCACATTTATATATGTATGCTCGTTATTCTTAATCCTTATTTATAAAGCATGCATATCACTCTAGTCCATAGGACCTTGGTTTTGATTTGAGTTAATATGATTTTAACTCTTCATCTTTAAAAGTTTTGAGATAGTTACTTCTTGCCGATTTGTATTTAATATGTCATATTTATCTTAATCGGTATTTGTGAATATATGTGTTTAGCACAAGCTTCTTATCACTTGACAAGTATACAGTTATACTTCCATTTTAACCTTGTATTTACATAATATATTCATTATTAATTTTTATATTTTATTTTGATTATCCTCCTGAGAATCAATTATGTATTTACCTAATAAAGTCTATTTGTACGTGTTTTTTGAATCTGTGATAGTTTTTCAAACATTCATTAAGGATACATGACTATATTCATTAAATCTCCATTTACATTGGATCATGTATTTCTTATATTGATATATATTTTTGTATAAATAACTTTGTGTGGGCATATGAGTTAAGCTCCAGTTTTATATTATTTTGAAGAGTATCTATTCATACTTGTGCTTACTCCATACTTTAGCTATTGATTATTTTGACTAAATTTATGTTATCTTTTCTTGAATCAATTAGCTTCTTCCTTAAAGTCTTCTTTTGATGATATCTTATTGACTTTTATTTGTTGACTTTATGGACACATATCTTTTAGTTGATTTTTGATCTTATATATATATATATATATATATGATTCCTAACTTCTGATTTTTATTTGTTTTTCTTCTTCAAGTTAGAATGTTGAAAGAAAATGTTTATTAGTGTCTTGTTCATGACTTTTATGGAAGTTCTTTTAAGAATCGCTTGGTTTTGTGATTTTCCTTACTTGTTAAAATTACCGTACTTATTTTGAGTATGTATATTCTATATATTTATTTCCATAAGTGCATTATGAAAATGTTTGTTTTGAAAATATTCTTAGCAAATTTTCATGATCATTCTCTGATTATTATTTGGGTATTTACCTTTCTTATACTTAGGGTTTTTGGATTTTGATGCTGTTTGATGATACTGCGTATATTCCTTTAAATCTAAGTTCTTAAAAGTAAAGAACATTTTGGGAACAAGCCGAAAGGGTCCTTCTGTCATACAGGTATAAATAGCCTGAAGCGACACGGTGTACTAGTCTTCGGACTACCGCTAGCTGGGAACCGGCCCCTACAGCTAACCCAAAATGATCAATACTTTATAGACTTAAGATTTATTAAGGTCTACTTACAACCATTATCTAGTTCTGGATCCACCCCTAAGTTGCAGAATACTTCATTATATCTAGTCCTATATTTTGAGCTGTAAATATTTTTTATTATTGCCCAATGATGTTTTTGTAGCACATGAGAATACATGTAATTGATATATCATACTTCTCATGTCTTTAGCTACTATGGGTTGAGCTTTTGCGTTGAGATTTTCCATTTTTAGAGAATACACTTTTATAATGCTTATAATTTTGCATTCTCTAGATCAATCTATTACTTCATTATCTTGGGTTAATCTCAATACTTGGCAACGAGATTTGTTCTATTGTGTTTTCATTTTCATGACCATCTCTTTCGTCCTTTACTTGATGAGAGTCTACTTCATTTGCTTGCCATCTTATACTCTTATCCTTGCTTAATAAAGAGTATATAAATCATTTTGATCATTCAAAATGTATCACCCTTATTGTGAACTCTATGCTTAAGCATGTATCTTTAGTGTTAGTAACTTAAGATTTAATGAGCACATTTATCTTGTTAATGGCCTACCTTATTAATCTTAATTAGTTATGTAGCTTGCTTATTTACGATGTATTGATTAAGCTACATAATTTTTGTTCACTTTCACTCATCTAGCTATCTTCTTAAATTTTAATCTATATGTGACATGCTAGTTTACAAAAAAAAGATTTATGAATTCTTTTGATGAGATTTGATTCTATTTTAGATACATATATTTGGTCTCTAAAATTAGTTTGACAAATTTTTTTGTTTCCATTGAGGTTTGTGATTCATCGCTTTAACTTCCTTCCTTACTAGTCATTGGTAAGCATCTCTTAAACTTCTCTCATCTTTTGAGTCATGATTTTATCATATTATCAGATTACATCTCTTTAGATTAAATTTGTAATAATTTAAATGAGATTGACTTTTTCTTTCCATATTTTTCATCATTTTGTAAGATTTTATTATAAATATGGATTTTGGATTTTCTCTTGAAAAGATTCGTTGGATCATGTTTGATGTTATTGATAAATGATCCTAATGGTTGAGTAGTCCTATATTATCTAATTATGTGGTTATCAAGTTAATTTATTACTCTACTTTGACTACTCATGGATTATCACATTTGCTCTTTGCTATTTGAACTTCATTGGTTTCTCATTTAGTATTAGCAAGGTTGGATTATTACCCGTTGATGGGTACATATATGGTAAAACATATACAGTCCATGCAAAACAATAAATTGGTTGATCATTTCTTAATTAGATAATCATGGACATGATATTTGAGCTTTATTTTCTTTTTTTGTATTTTTGAGCTATATTTTGACTTTCATCATGATTGATTTAATTGACTTTATTCATGATGACATTTTTCTCAAAAGGTAACATGCATTGATCTATCATATTTAAATATGAGATTCTTCTATATAGGTTAGTGTATGTCTCTTTTTATTACATGTGCTAAATTAAAATAGTCTTTTGATTTCTCATTTTTATTAACTATTAGTGGATATATCTTCTTGACTAAAGATTACATTATTCGTTCTATGACGTTTTTTTAGCCTTATATGCAATGAGCAAGGGGGAGAAATCAATAGTGAATTGATCAAATAAATTGGTTCAATTCATCTATACCCTTTAATATGTCGTATACCTATTTCATTATTGACCCATATCTTAGTGATTGAGGTTATGATACTATTGTTTTATGAAAGATTTATGAAAGTATATGCAATTGTTTTCATCATATTATCTCTCTCTTTTATATGAGTCATCTCGTTAATATTAACTTCTGTATCTTATCTTGATGACTATTGTGCTTTCTTTGATTTGGCTTTCCTAGTTGAGAACTTACCCAAATATTATGATTTTATCTATATTGGTAATAGTTTGAGGGGGAGCATTCAAGTCGACTGAATTTTTCTTTCTCAAACATTTTTCTCCTTTACCTTCATGTTTATCTAAAGGGTATTCATATAGCATGATAAGGTAATTGAGTTCAAATGCATGAATTTTGGATAAGCAAATAGATTTGCAATAATGAGATTATTTTATATCAATTGCTCTATTTTACATTGATCACTCCTTTGTTTTGTTCCACCATTTATCTGTGAATAATTGTAACTATCATAGTTTCATTGATCAATGTTTCAAGTTTATTTATTTCAATATATATTTCAATATCTCAATTGATATCTTTTTTCTGTCTCAATTGGTATTTTTTTCATAATTCTCTTCCAAAATTAGAGCAATATTTCATATCATACTGTGTTTTTGGATGTCTTTCTTGGAATTCATGTTGGTAAACTATCTATTAATTATTTTCAATTTTTTTTTACAAACTATCTATGTTTTGACAAGCTATTATCTATTTGGCACTCTACATTTGGTATGTAGTTTCTATACTTGTTTTTACACACTTCTCTCATTATTCCTCATTTAGTATATCTTGATCATGATTGTCTACGCCTTCCTCCTTTACTTATGCTTGAGTTCGGTTTATCTCTTATTACGGGGGAGCTTATTTTTTGATCATGTCAAAGGGGAAGAAATAAGTTTAAGTTCGCACACAATCTTCTAGTAATATGTGTTTATTAGTGATACATGCATCTATCATATCTGTCTTAAACTTAACCGATTTGCCATAATCAAAAAGGGTAAGATTGTTAGCCCAATGATTACATCGTATTTTTGAATATGGCTAATCAATTAAGTTTAACATAATGATATCACTAATATTCATATACTCACTACCATGGTGCTACTTAAACTTAGCATTGTCCTAATTGTCCTATATCATATTGTCATGCTTGTATCGTACTGCAACATATTTTGCTCGTCTGACATGTATTTGTAGACATGCAGTAAGCATGATCAAACATGATCAAACCAGAACATAGGCAATGAAGAATTAAAGATGGACTAAAGACGGCGTCATACAAAAAGATTTCTCTGAACCGCCTAACGACCTATCCGGGCCTCGCATCGAGGGTTTCGCTGCCCGTCAGCGGACAGGGGGTCGAGGGGGCAGCGCCCCCCGTCAGGGGTTCGGAGGCAAAGCCCCTGAAAGGTATTCATATTTCCATATATGCTTATCTTTGGACGACTGTTATCAAGGAAAAAGACGTCTTCAGGTCTGCTCAAATATCAGAAGAAAGGCGCCATCAAAGGGCTTTTGGTTTTCCTATTTGTTCCAAGTTTGTAATATTCAATTTATTGAGTCTAGAAGAATATGTACGTTGAGTCGTACTGTTTCATCTCAACCCCTAGACATATCTCTCCAAGCTCTACCATACAAACAAACCAATTCCTGAACCAAGCCCAAGCTCCATCAAGCCAAACAAAGCCCAAAGGCCATTCTGCCACCTAGGAAGCAGAGTTCGGGCTGAACTCTGACCCCACACAGAGTTCGGGCTGAACTCTGTCTCCTGATTTTTAGCACCCTGATTTTTAGGGCTGCTTAGTACAAGTTGTCCAAAGTTCAAAATTTTGAATTCTTGGGGCAGAATTCGGGCCAAACTCTGCCTCCCCATAGTAGTATAAATAGAGCTTGAATTCTCGAATTTCATATTATCTCTCACCTTCAGACTGAAAGTTGGTATTTTGCGATTTTGTTTTCATGAATTTATTGCTGTGATTATTTGAAATAACTTTCGTGAAGACAGATCTCGATTTGACACGTTTTCAGTGTCCAAATCGGGCTCGGACACGATTGCACGAGATTCGAGTGTCATAACTCGACGCACAGGACTCCGTTTCACATAATATTTCATGGATGTGTGGGGGCAACCTCTTCCCACGTGCTACTAAAATTTTACGACGTTTTGTGGAGCATGCGCGAAGAAATCCAACGCGCACGGTTCAGCCAACACTATGCACGCGGACAGAAATTACCGCTGACACGGCCTTCGTTCGCGGACACGACACGATGAGAACTCGAACTAAGAGAGTGGAAACATAGCCCTAGACCTAGGCTAGCCCTAGACTCGACCACGTGGCTCGTGTCGTGAGCTACGGACGTCGACACACGCCTACGAGGCCACGTGTGCGTGCGTACAGCCCCTGCAGTCTGAGTGTCATAACTCGACGAACAGGACACAGTTTTGCGTGAAATTTTATGGACACGTGGGGGCAACCTCTGCCTACGTGCTCCTAAAATTTAATGAGATTTTGTTGAGTATTCACGAAGTTATCGCGTATGCACTGATTCGGCTGATATCGTGCACGCACGTACGTGCCCGTACGATACCCACTTCGTGGACACGATACGGACATGGGTTCGACCTCGTGAGTACCCGAGCATGTCACACACGTATACACCTTCGTGTTTGCCAAGTTTTATGAGTTCTAGTTGTATATTTTGAGAATTGGGTATTGAGTTGGTTTTTGTATTTGTGTTGGGTTATATTTGATTGGATTTTTGTTTGAAATCGATATTCTGAGTATAAACTCAGATTTCTGAGTTTGATGTTGGTTTTAGATTAGTTTCCTAGTTCAATTTTGTAGTTAAACTATGATTTACATTCTTTGTATATAAATCTTTATATGTTATATATAATTTCTTGTATGTAAATGTCTATTTATATATACATAGTGTTAGTATAAATATAAAGGCTTATGTATATGTTTTGGTTCTTGTGAGTTGAATTTATTGGGGGCAGCCCCCTAGCAGCAGCCCTATCTTACTACACACAGCTCACACACCCTCCCCTCTTTCCCTTCTCTTCTTTATTAATAAGTTATATATATATATATATATATATATATATATATATATATATATATATATATATATATATATATATATATATATATATATATACACATATATATATATACACATATATATAGGATGGCTTCCATGCCCGATCCCTCTTCCCCCACTCTTCCCCTCATGGCCCCCTCCGCCGTCCGACGTTCCCGTCCTTCCGCCCTCCGGTCAGCCGGAGCAGCCGTCTTCCCTCATCGCACACCGTCGGCGCCGAGGTCGCCAGCGCCGAGTTTACCCGTACCCCGCCGATTCTCCTTCAAAGGCGAGCGGCCTCCCTCGTCCGTCCGGTTGGACCCCGACAGGCCGTACCCGCTTCGGGCTGCGGCGCCACCCCCCCCCCCCGCTCCTCCCTCCCCTCTATTCTGGGATCTCCTCCTCCGCGGAGCCTCCCCTCGCTTACTGCAACCTAGCTCACCAGCGTCGAGCGTGCTCCTCTGGCCGTCTCCTCAGCTAGCCAGGCAGCCCCGGCCGCGACGAGCCCCTCCTTCTCGGCGTCTGCTGGCGGTGTTCTGAAAGACTCGGGCCATGGAGGAGATCTGCTCCCCGCCACAGTTGGTCCTGCCGGACGGCTTCACCCCGCACCGTCCCCCCTTCCCGTCGACTTCAACACCCTGCCTCCCCGCCCTTCTCGTTGGTCGCAGGAGCTCATCGCTCTGGTCGACCGCTCCTCGGCGCTGCTCCGGCAGACCCACACAGTGTTGGCGCCCCCGCTGAGCTGGCCGCCCCCCCCCCCCCCCGGCCCTGGTGTGGGCCGAGCCTCTCCGTCGTCCTCTGATGTCCCGAAAGTAGCGCCTTTTGCTCCGCCGTTGGCTGCCCCTCCGATGCGGTGGCCTCGTCTCCCCGCTCCCGGCGTTCAGCGCCCGGTCGGCACGATCTCGGAGGGCCCAACCTCGGTTCCCCCCCGGTGGCGTGCTCGGAGCCGTTGGCCGAGTCACATCCGTCTTTTCACTCCTCGTCATTCTGCAACATCGGGGTAAGCGCGCCTCGAGTTTCGAGCGTTGACGCTCCCGCTCCAACATCCTCGAATGGCACGTCCGTTGCCTTTCCCAATGCTGACCCTTTGCGCAGCCTCCCCTTTGCGTAGGAGGATGAGCCGTTGCTTTGTGCAGGGGCTCTCTATCCCTTCTTCGAGCTGTCTGTGGATCAGCGCATGGTGGGCCCCCCAGCCTTGCGGATCAGTGCATGGTAGCCCCCTCGGCCTTTTGGAGCAGCGCATGGTAGCCCCCCCTGCGCTGGGTGTTGGACCGCTGCGTTGTGCAGGACTCCCCACTCATAACTCTGCGCTGCACGTGGGCCCCTCCCACGTGGTAGCCTCCTCTGTCCATACCCCTGCGCAGGTGGACCAGCGCATGTTGGCCCCCCCTCTCGTTGGCCCCTCGGATCCGCTTCCTTCCTCTGCGCTCCTGTGGGGCCCATCCTCCTCGTGGGTATCCAACCTCCTGACCCTCCCCCTCCGTGCCTGCTGGGCCCCATCCCCGCCCCCCTCCTCCCAGATGCGTACGCTCCTCTCGGTCATCCGGCCGCCCCCCATTGGCGCGTCTCGCAGTTCCCATTCGGGCAGCCCTTTGCTGGATCAGGCCCCGGTTCCCTAGGCTGCCGCCTGCGAGGTTCTCCCACACCCACAGGCTTTTGTCTGCCCGGGCCTATCCTTGGCGCCAGCCTTCTTTACCCCCGCAAGTGCCGATGTGGACTCTCGGGCCGGAGAGCGCATCTTACCCCCGCCCTCTAGCGGCGCTCTCCCGAGCTCCCCGACTGATCCCCTCTCACTCCTGGCCCTTGCTGCCGCAGCCCCCTCCTCGAGACGAGGATCGCCCTCGCCCTCTGGCCCAGATCATTCGGTTTCCGGAGCCGTCCCCTGCTCCCTCTCCTTCGCGGATGTCCTGAAGCCTGACCGGATTCAGCCTGACCCCATTCCGGTCGCGGACGTGGTTCTGCCGGACGTCACTCTGACGCCACCGCCGGACGGATACCCTATCCGGGTCCCCTTCTCCAACGAGGAGATCCGCTCCCTCTTATCCCCCTTCATCAGGACTTTGGTCCTTAAGTTCGGATCCGGATGCCCTAAAATTTCTATCGTTCGGGAGGCCATCACCGGCTGGGGGCTCTCGGCGACATACCGGATATCTCCTCTCGACCCCAAACACCTGTTTCTACACCTTTCCTCAGACCAGGACTTCAACAAAGTGTGGGCGAGAGGCACGACCAAAATTGACACTCAGATAGTCAAAATTGTCAAATGGTCACCGAACTTCAGTCCCAAAATAGATTCGACCATCATCACCTCCTGGATCACCCTTCCCAATCTTCCCCTAGTGTGCTTTCCTGCAGCAGCTCTTAAGAGGATCGCCAGCTCTTTCGGAGTCCTTGTGGCCATCGCCGAAGAAACGAGAAAACTTTCTAAATATAACTACGCAAAGATTTGCGTAGAGCTGGACCTCACAAGCGAGCCACCCAAATTGATCGAGATAGAACTTGGAGATCAGTCATTCAGTCAAGCGCTGGTTTACGACAACAACATAATCTTCTGTCAACACTGCTAGATGAACGGCCACTCTCTACAATACTGCTTCCGCGCTCACCCTGAACTCAAGAAACCTATCTCCAGAAAATCGCGCGAGACAGGCGAGGCACCCCCATCTCGCCCCACATCGTGGTTCATGCCCCCAACCCCCCATCTCCCGTCCGAAGTTCCCCCATCCAAACCGTCTCCGTCTTCTCACCACCCCTGCTCTTGCCATCACTCTCCATAATTCCTTTGGAGCTCTAGACTTTGATCCAGCTGAGCGCGCTCCAGAGACGCCTGCCTCTGATTGCCTCCCTAACCCCACATCCCCTTCTCTCGCCATCACTCTCCATAATTCCTTCGGCGCTCTAGACTTTGATGAGGCTGATTGCTCTCCAGAGACGCCTGTCTCCGGTAGCCTTCCTAACCCCCCACCCTCCCCCGATAACGGCCTCATCATCGCTCCCCACCAGATCCTCCCAATCACCCCAATCTCTCTCGTTTCTCCCCCCAGCCTCCTCTTCTGGACTAGCGATCCCCAGTGTTCAGTCTTCGGCCGGTCTCAGTTTGCACTCCCCCGACGCGGAAGCTGGGACGCCGTCCTCTGCTGATCCACCACCCTTCCTCTGCGTGGCCATTATTCCTCCTCGCCCGTCCTCCCCTCTCACCGGTAGATTTTGGCAGGCTCGCAATACGGGTTTCCTTGATCGCGACAATCCTCTATGCGCTCTGGCGGAGTGTGAAGACTCCGACACTTCCCCTTCGGCAGTCGAAGTTCCTTACTTGAGCTCGGATAGGGCTCTAGAACCGGTCAGCACCAGCCCCAAAAACAATCCTCTTAAGAAAAAGAAGAAATCCAAAAAACAAAGACAGCTCACGGCGATGACTACGAGATCCGCTGCAAAGTTGCAAAATATCCCCACCTCCTCCCTTAATGCCTAACATTCTTTCTTGGAACGTTCAAGGCCTAGGGAACAAACAGACTATGAATCGGATCATCAGCCTCACCAAATCCAATCGGATTGATTTACTTGTCATTATTGAACCCAAAATACCCCACAAAAAAATGAAAGCAATCCAACTCAAGCTGGGATTCCCTTCCGCGATCTCCGGATGTCACGACATTTGGATCTTCTTCGCAGCTGACTTCCACTTCGGCATTATTAACGACTCCCCTCAGGCCCTCTCCTATTGGGTTGAGCATCCCACCTTAAAGTCCCGCGTCCTTCTTTCGGCCATCCACGGTAGCTGCATCATCCCGGAGCGTTGAGTTCTTTGGGAGCTTCTGTCGGGGCCCTCCCTTCCCCACGACGATATGTCGTGGCTTTGCATCAAAGATTTTAACACTGTATCATGCAGAGAGAAGAAATCTAGAGGTCGTGACCCCCCTCATTCGGCCATGGAGGACTTCAACAACTTCACCTTCACCGCGCACCTTTCCGCTATTCCCTTTCACGGCAACCAGTTCACTTGGTGGAACATGCAAGAAGGATCTCGTAGGAAGTACTCCCGCCTTGATCGTGCTATGGTTAATGACTGTTTGACGGATTTGGGATTGAGCAGTAATCTTTCGCACCTGAACTCTACCGAATCTGACCATTCTCCCCTTCTTCTCGAGATCAACAACACCCACAACTGCATCAAAAAATCCTTTCGCTTCCTTGACTTCTGGTGCCACCACCCCCAGTTCATGCACATCGTGGAAGAGGCTTAGACATCTGTCACTCATCCAGATCCTCTGGTCAGAATTGCTACCAAACTCAAAGCTACTAGAAAAGCCCTTACGGCCTGGAGCAAAATTGCGTTCGGAGATATTTTTCAAGCCATTAAAGATGCCGAAGACGATGTCACCCGTACGGAGATCGATTTCGCCGTCGTCAGCTCCCAGGAGAATCGCGTCTCTCTTAACCTCGCCAAGGCCATCCTTAAATCTAGAATCAGGGTTGAAATGGAATTCTGGAGAAAAAAGGCTAGATTAACCTGGGACATGGAAGGGGACCAGAACTCGGGTTTCTTTCACAAGTGCGTCAAAGGCCGAAGAAGCTCTCTTAAGATCCATCGCATCTGCGACGGGAATGGCCAACTGCTGGATGATCAGGAGAACATTCAGATGGTAGCCACGAACTACTTCTCCATCATGTTTGCTAAAGAGGTCGTGGTCAAAGATGACGGTTTCCTGTCCGAGATCCCCTCCCTGATTTCCGACAGGGATAACGAGATCCTGAGCGCTTCCCCCTCCGTCGACGAGGTTAAGACCGCGGTGTGGTCCATTAATGCTAACAGCGCCCCGGGGCCGAACGGATTCAACGGGGTGTTTTTTAGATCATACATGGACATCATCTAGTCCGACCTCTGGGAGGCCACCACAGCATTTTTTCAAGGAGGCACGTATCCGAAATCTATATCCTCCACCCACATCATCCTCATACCCAAGAAAGAAAACCCAGAGACCTTTAAAGATTTTAGACCGATCAACCTCTGTACTTTCACCAACAAAATTATTTCTAAAATCATCGCCTCCAGAATGTCGGACCTCCTCCCCAGAATCATCTCCGAAGAGCAAAGCAGTTTTGTCAAAGGTCGTAATATCACCGATAATATCCTCCTGGCACAAGAGATAATATCCTTCTGGCACAAAAAATGATCACTTGCATGAAATTCCCGTCCAGGGGGGAAACGTCGCCATCAAACTAGACATGGAAAAAGCTTACGACCGTCTTGACTGGCAGTTCATGATCTGGGTGTTCAGCGCCTTCGGCTTTTCAGAACCGGTGATCGACATCATCTTTAGATCTATCAACAACTCCTGGTTTTCTATCGTCATCAACAGCCAAGCTCAGGGTTTCTTCAAAGCTACTCGCGAAGTTAGACAGGGAGACCCCCTCTCCTCCACCATTTTCATCATCACGGCAGAAGCTCTGAGCAGAAACCTCAAAATCATGCCGCGATCTCCTGGATTCCAGCGCTTTCACACAACGACAGGTTGCCCTCTCATAACTCATCTGGCGTATGCGGATGACATCCTCATTTTCTCCGCTGGCGCGATTGGAGCCATAGAGGTGGTTATTAGAACTCTTGCTAAATACACTAGATGCTCCGGCCAAAAAATTAACAACAGCAAGAGCGTGATATACACTCATCACAAAGCCGATAGAACTCACTCGGCTGTGATGTCCACCATGACCTCATTCTCCATAGCTTACCCTCCTTTCATTTACTTAGGCTGCCCGTTGGTGTACGGCAGAGCGAACGCTGGCATTTTTGACCACATGGTGGGCAAGATCCGCAAGAAAATTGTGGGCTGGCACAACGCAACCCTGTCCCCCGGGGGGAAGTTAATCCTCATAAAGCACGTCCTATCCTCCATCCCCCTATACACCCTTGCTGTGTGCTCGCCCCCCATCAAAGTGCTTCATTCTATTGAATTCATCCTCGCCAATTTCTTTTAGGGTCATCTCGAGGGAAAGGACAAGCATCACTGGGCCAGTTGGGCTACCATGGCCAAACCCACTGAAGAGGGCGGTCTGGGATTCTGCAGACTTGCCCGCATGGTCGACGCCCAGTCTGCGAAGTTGTGGTGGAAACTCCGCTCCGAAAACTCGATCTGGACCAGGTTCATGAGAGCGAGATACTCCAGATTCTGTCACTTGACGGAGGCGTCTGCCAACAACAGATCCTCTACGTCATGGAGGCGCATAATTCGCGGCCGATGCCTTACAGAACCTCACTTGCGTTTGACATTGGGCAATGGTCATTCGCAGGCATGCAAGGAACGCTGGTTGGGGGACGACATCCTCAGGCCCAACGCTATTACTCCGCCGCTGTGCGAGATCCGAGATTTATGGGATGATGACGCGTCAGGGTGGAATTGGGATAGGGTTCGTGATTGGCTTAGCCCAGCGGCCATGGAGTGCTTGGGTGCTTCTCATCTGTCGATCAATGACGCGCATGACGTACTCAGATGGTCCCCCAACCCGGATGGCCTCTTCACCCTGGCTTCGGCCAGATCCATCATCAGGGACACCCAGGTAACGACCCCCCCCTTCCGCCAAGTTCTGGCACACATGTATTCCCGCAAAATGGTCCATTCTCATCTGGCGTGCCGTGCGACAGAAACTTTCCAAGGATGATACAGTCAAATCCTTCGGTTTTAGTCTGGCATCTAGATGCCAATGCTGTATTGATCACCTACAGGAATCCGCCGATCACGTTCTTCTTTCTGGGGAATCTGCCTCCTTTATTTGGACGCAACTTCACTCCAGGTGTAAGATTGTCCCCACGAACGGGGGCATCAACGATCTGCTGGCCAGCTGGAACGCGTCTCACGGACATCAGATCGTCGCTGCCGACGCATTTTGGATTTTATGGAAAAACAGAAACAAATACAGATTCGAAGGCCGTCTATTCCCACATCCTCTATTGTACAGAGAGGCTGTTCGAAAAATCCTCAAAAGAAAGAAGCGTTGCACTCACACCTCGAACCAGTTTTGGGCTGCCCTGGGATGACCTGATCTCCGCGTGTAGGGTGCTGGCTCTTTGGTCATGTACGACCGAGGGTCAGGGGCGCTCTTCCTGAGGTGCTAGCTTTCGCCGCCTAACCTTCTGATGCTCGGTCCAGTTACCGTTTTGTGGGCAACACTTCGTGTTTCTTTCTTTTGTTTTGGGTCGTTCTTCGCGCGTGGCGAGCTTACTTGTAAAGGCTTCGGCATTTTGCACCTGTCATTCAATAAAGTTTCTGTTTCCTAATATATATATATATATATATATATATATATATATATATATATATATATATATATATATATATATATATACCCTCTTTACTTTCAAATAGGTATTTGTATATATATATATATATATATATATATATATATATATATATATATATATATATATATATATATATATATATATATATATATATATATACCCTCTTTACTTTCAAATAGGTATTTGTATATATATATATACAAATACCTATTTGAAAGTAAAGAGGGTATATATATATATATATATATATATATATATATATATATATATATATATATATATATATACCCTCTTTACTTTCAAATAGGTATTTGTGTGTGTGTATATATATATATATATATATATATATATATATATATATATATATATATATATATATATATATATATATATATATATATATATATATACACACACACAAATACCTATTTGAAAGTAAAGAGGGTATATATATATATATATATATATATATATATATATATATATATATATAATTTTATGATAAGGTTGTTCTCAGATTTTTAGCCCAACCAGCAGCCTACACAACAACAGTACACACACACACACACACACACACACACACACACACACACACACACATACACACACGCACACACATTTTTCCCTCTTTCCATTATATACCAATGTGTTTGTATATATATATATATATATATATATATATATATATATATATATATATATATATATATATATATATATATATATATATATATATATATTGAATGAATGAATATATATGTATATATTGTGATTTGCTATTAGATATAGCCTAGGGATTTGTGAGTTAGTTAGAAATGACCAAATAAGCCTAACTTGGCATAATTGACTAGCGAGTTGACCAAGTTGACAAAAGTCAACTTTGGGTCAAACTTGATCCAAATCGACTCAAACGGACTTGGAATGACTAGATAACTTGAGTTTGACCTAAAATTTGGTAAATAGACTAGTTGACCAGATTTGACCAGAGTTGACCAGAGCTGACTAGAGTTGACCAAGGGTTGACTTTGACCTAGAAAGACCTAGAATCATTTAGAATACATTATAGACTTTATTTATTTCATATTAGACACTTTGTAACCTGTGGTTGATTTAAATAGGACTTTGTGACTTCAGTTTGGACTTATATTCTCATCAGACATTCGGGATACCAGGCGAGTACATTCTATGATAGTTCTTTCATTACTTGTCAATTTTTATATTTCAGTTCTAGTCAGTTCTATTTGATTCTCTGTTACAAATACGGATTGATATTTCTAAAATTCATGTATACGACACACATACCTTACTTGTCTATCCTCTATTACAAGAACCACTACAAGAAACACCTACAAGCACCTTTATGTTCTGGCTAGATTTGTTCTCGATTTACGTGTCGTGTTATGGATTCACCCATATTTGTCGGGCGAGGAAATACCCGAGTAGACATGTAAACATTCCCAAATACTCGAACCACCTCCCTGTGAATTATACAAGAACGATAGCCATCCCTGACCTGATCAGTGTGTGATGTGCCGGATTACCCTTAGCCGTTTATATGTCGATCTCAGTTATTTTAAAACACACTGTGAGTATTGTCAAGAATCTTTACTAGAATCACCACAAGAATCTTTAGTAGAATCATCACAAGAACCATTACAAGAATCAACCCTACTAGAATCATTGAATAGAATCACACTTGACATATATTGTACCACCTGGACTCATATCACATTACTCTAGTTCAGCTAGTTATATTTACAGTCTTTATTGCCATGATATTCTGTCTCTCAGTATTTACTCTCCTTGTTCTAACTGTTCCTCCATTTTCACTACTATGCTTCATCAATATAACTGTCTATAATTATTTTATAGTCTTTTTCATTTAATTGGGATTTCTTGATGAGATGTGCTCGTTCCTTTCCTGACTGGATCGTTGAAAAAATATTACAGATGTTAGCCCTGAGGATACATACCCTACTTGCTATGGATCTGGAGAGGGATTAGCTACCTTTGGCGCCGACTCTCATGAGTGATCGGGAGATTAGTTTAGTAGACTTGCTCTAAAATTTACGTTTAGAACTTGAGTTGTAATAATTGAGAGTTGACTTATTTTGAGTTGTTTTGAGATATTATCATTTAGTAGTTTTTTTTATTTGTTTTCTTTTAGTTATAGAATTATGTGTTATCCTATCGTTCTTAGACTATGATTGAGTTATATTATTTCTATACTTATCATCCGTTCGGAGTTGAGATTTAAGACAAATACATTATATAATTGCATGAGTTGTTTTAGATAGTGACCTAGTACAGTGTTCTACTGCCGATTCTGCAACGTAGGCTGGGCATTGTTACGTACTTGTACCCTTACACTGGGTACGGGTCGTGACAAACTTGACCGCCAAATCAAAGTAAATATCGGAGACCATAGGACGACCCTAATAAAGTCGCATAAGAAATTACGTCGAGAATAAATAATGATGTAGTGCATGTTGAGGATAAGTCTTAGCGAGTTGCCTTCGACTAGATTGATATGGTTAGACATTTATTGATCGATCGAATAAGTACGTAAATAGACTTGGTCGGTCGACGATCGGATAGTTAAATGGACAGGCTTAGCATAGTGACGCGGATGGACGAATGTGTGAAACCCATAAATTTAGATGGCAATTTTAAATTAGTTAAATATTGGTATTATTTTTATTAAGTGTAAAATTAATTTTTCAAAATAATTTCACTTGGATTTTTTTGTTTGTCAACCCAGACCCGAACTCGGTTGGAACCATAAAACATTTTAAAAAAAAAAAAATTTTAGAGATGTGAAATGTTAAGTTATATTTTCTAAAAATTATATTAGTTGTCATTTATATTTTTGCCATTTGTTAGAAGCCCGAAAACCTATAACCCAATGTTTAATAATCCATTTGCTTTGGCCCAAACTTAAAACCCATTTAGACCATTCCTACTTTAACCATTAAGTAATGGTTAGCAACTTTAGTTGCTGTAACTTTTGGGAATGAATGAATTCTCATTCAATTGTAATAGAAGACACTCTTTCTTCTCTTTTGAAGCTTCGGTTTGTTTGTTTTTTTTTTTTCCAAAAACCGACGATCGCTCGGTTCCTTCCTCGGCTCCAACCGCCGGCCCTTGGCCTGCCTGGCCGCCTGAATTTATGGTTTGGGAGACTCTTCTCCTTCCCAAAGTGGTAACTCCCAGTTCCTATACTCCTATATAAATCCCCTCTTCCTAATCCATCTCTATCCCAGCTTCTTTTCCCCAAATTTCTGAGAAAAATTCCTAGATCTACTTCTCCGGCGAGTTTCCCGGTCAACCACCCTTCCTGGAATTTCCGAGGGCCGAGCACCTCCCCGAGGCCTGACCCGCGCACCAGCGCCACTCCCCGGGCCGCCCGACCCCGCGCGGTCTCCTGGTCCGTCGACCCCTCCGGCGCACCCTGACGCCGGCGTTCGCCCCGGTGATTGTCCCGTCCGTTTCCAGTACTGACCCGTGGTGCCCCGTCCCGTTCCGAGATCCATTTCAATTTTCCGTTGTCGGTACACTCTGACCCAATGATTTTATTTACCTGTCAATGATGAAATCTGGTCCCCAAATCCTTCGGGATTTCGGTTTTTGACAACGTAATATTTACGTTGCTATTTCGGTTTCTCCGAAAGTTTTCGGAACTGATTGCTGTGGTTTGTTTCTGATGGTTATTTCTAACAGAACAATGTTCTGAAAATTCTCGGGTTTTCCGAGAAGTTTTTGGGAATAAATTGGGTTTCAAATTTGACATATAAATTGAGTTCTTAACTCTGTAATTGAGCTCGGATTATGTTCTGAAGATTTTCCTTAATTATGATTAGGAGTTTTAATTGTTGATGGTTTCGTTTTCGGTTCTGATGGTTCTGTTAAGCTCTACAAGATGGTTCTGTTAAGCCGAAATTTTTGGGAAATTTAATAAAATGATTTTAAAATGATTTTTGGTATTTTGGGCAACAACCATAATTGGTTACTGGGCCCCAACGAAATGCAAACGCACCGGTTCGACCGGACGTTGAAGCAGAGTAGTTGAAAATGAAGTTTGGACCAGAGTCTGATA
Source organism: Iris pallida (assembly GCA_029216955.1). NCBI lineage: Eukaryota > Viridiplantae > Streptophyta > Magnoliopsida > Asparagales > Iridaceae > Iris > Iris pallida. Next base: position 238,987 of record JANAVB010035319.1, read on the forward strand.
CTTATAATTTTCTTTAAATAATATTTTGGAAATTTATTAGTTTTTGTTAAATTGTAGGTAATTTTTCGGACTAACCAGTTTTTTTTTCTTATTTCAATTTATTGTAATTTGTAAGGGCATAAGCCCAGGCCTGTATTAAGTAGGAAGTAATTTTTATTTTATTTTCTGGGTTTGTGGAAAGCGTAGGAAAAATCAAAGATATTATAAACTCATGATTTTCTTATTTTTAAGTAAAAGAAAATTTATTCTTTATATTTTTAAGTCAAAGTTTTCAAATAAACATATACCAAGTTTTTACGTAATTTGATAAAAGCAAGTTTTACCCAAAAACCAAAGTAAATTGAATTTCTTAACTTCAACAAACTAGTAAACGCTGTGATGTTGTGTTTGTTAACTAACAACTAAAATTGACTAGGAAAGACAAATAGAGATTGTAACTAGATATTTTAGAGTTTGTTTCTGAGACAAGTTCCCGAAATGTAGGATTTCGAGGAAGTTCTTGACCGTCAACTTGAAGTACCAATCTTGTCCAACCTGAGAAGTTTAAGGCAAGTACATTTATGTTGATTACAATTATTTAATAATCACTTCACTGCAATTTTAAACCACTGTTCAAACACGAACTCTTTCGAGAGTACTGACCGTACTGTTGGGGACTGGGGGAGTAGAGTAGTGGATATGACCAAATCCAAAATTAGGATAACTGACTGTATTAGCTTTCCCCTCTTCACACGGGGACAAGCCATACCGTATCGCTAGGATACTACTGTAACCCAATCCGGTCATATTCATTACCTATTCACATCACTGTACTGTATTATTTCAAAACTGTTCATCTTCAAAACTGTTTAAAAGTGCATGATTTTATTGTTAAATTAATTGTCAAGATTAGCATAAATTGTACTTTGCTCCCTCCTGACTGGAGATTAACATTTTTAGGTGATTGTGTCGTCGAAGATCTGATGCCTGTTCTCGCAGAACCTGGAACCCAAGAACAGTAGAGCTGGATAGTAATTTATTAACCAATGTATCAAGTATAATTGTTGTATTAATGGTTGTTGTATTTCAAAATTTTAAATTGAATAAAAGATTTTATATTCGTTAGAATTTTTATCTGCATGAGTTTCACTACTGAATACAGCTTACTGCCGCCGTCTCAACAACGGTGCAGGCTGGGCATGATCCGATTCGACCCAAGTAATTGGGACCGGGTCATGACAGAATGTGAGAAAATGTGCCATGTATGAGTGCAATGAGTAGTGGAACGACCCTAAGGTTTGTGTCGTAGATCGGTTTAAGTAACGATTAGGCTATGTGTGTTGAGCGCGCAACCTATGTTATGAAACGAACTAGTCGGGATTGATTCAAAAATTGAGTAAAGGACTCGTACTCGATCGTGAATCAGAGATGAACGTATTGTGAAGAGACCTTGGGTTGGAAAGATTTTTTTCCTTTGAGCATCATAGACTCAAGTTGATCTCTTGTGTGGGGAGAGATTAAGCACGATGTCTGGACAAGTTACCTAACGGGGGTAGCCCCAGACGCAATATGTGGATAGCTTTGATAACGTAAAGTGTTACAAGTTGCAAAACCATATGGTCATGATGAGACTTTGGCGTATAGAATTGATGGCCCATACGAAACCTATGAAGTGTAATATGCGATTTTTGAATCACGTCATATGGCATAACTTTTGTCGGATGATCATGTATGCATCGAATATGCATAAGTAATAAAAGTGCGAGAACAAACAACTAGAGACCAAGTCTGATCGAGGGTACAAGATGTCAAGTAATCGAGGATGAGAAGTTACCTATTAGCTTTGTCCCGATATCCTACACCTAAGCTTGGCTGAAATGCATATATTGGGGGGATGCCTAAGATATGTGTATGATCCAAACTAGGTTGTATGATTCAAATGATAGTAGCACGAGATCGTGAAATGATCTAGCGGAACACTTGGATTGAGTGTTGGTTTCGGTTTGAGGACGAACCTTGTTTTGAGTGGTATATTATGTAATGCCCCGCTCCACACGGTGCATTACGATGAGTCGTTGACTTGAAGAGTTGCGTTGACTCGATGAAGTATCGATGCAAATCGATGCAAGAGTTACATTGGCCCGAAAGAAATCATTGAGTCAATTCGAATCTATAAATCGAAACAATGCAAAGGATAAGTCCCATTTGAGCAAGTGTTGATTTTAGTTGATTTCGTGTGCTGGCTATGCTTTTACGCTGGATCATAAGAGGTCGGCTTTTTGCCTTATTTGTAACGGTGTCCGCAAAACTAAATCATCGCCTTACAATGATGTCACGCCCCTGAACCAGAATACTGGAGAGCGGGAGATAGACACAGCCAGCACGTATATTGAAGTACAATCCAACTCACAATATGGTCACGGCTGTCTAGATGTATGAGAGTTTAGCTACAAGCCATCAGTCTCTTATGGTCAAGAACAAATCCAGTGTCTCAATCTCAAGCAAGCAAGTAAATTTTATAAGATATTAGATCATCAGACATATAAAGTAAGGCGTCCCATGTCACGTCCCGATCCCGTAGAGTTCTTTCGTACTCGCTTCGGACTCTGTGAGACCGTTCGTCCTCGCTTGGACATGATGTCGTGCAAGCCTAAGTTGCGCTTGCACAAGGCTATGACCTATAACAAGACAAGATAGACAAGGTTGACAATACACAGCAAAACATATTGCAGATATTTGAAGCAGCAACAGACATTTTGCATATATATGAATTGAACACAATGGTACAAGAAACAATTCTCTTTATTGATTTCATTTGAACAGATTACAAGCTCTCGTTTCTCTCTAATATAATGTTTACATTCTCTCATAAACTTTACAGATTACAATGATCCCGTTCCCATACATTATATCCCTTTATATACAAAACCAACTCTTTGTCACGCCCCGCTCCCGCAGGAGCGATCGTCCTCGCTAAGGCGTAATGCCGCACGGGCCTAGGTTGCGCCCGTGCAAGGCTAATCCCAGAAACGGTCGATTCAAGCTAGGCCACAGAGTCGCACAGAGTGTCCCCATTTGCAGCGGAAAGTAAACGAACACAAGTTGAAACGAATTCAAACTCTTTATTGATATTCAAGAAGTTTACAAGCGGCGCTAGGCCAATATTACAAATCGCTCAAGCTCTCTCTCTGAAACATAAAAGGCGTGCGAAGTGGCTTACAACATGGAATGATTCATGGCGATGTTCCGATACATTATGTCCTGTATATGGTGCTCCAGCTCCTTGCAACGCTCCAAGGCTCCAGAGATAGCTCCGCGCCTTAGCACGTTCGAGGGAAGCTCCGCACCCGACGATGTCTCCTGCATCCTGCAAGCAGACTGTGGGGTTATCAGTACATTGTTATGCATTGGTGGGGAGGCTAGCTCGCCCATAATGATATCATTACCAAACACGTTCTATTTACTTTCGTGCACCGTCTATCATTCATTGTCTTTCTAATCTTGCCTTAGGATCCGTTTCATGCATATTTCATAACCTAACTCGTGTTGCCAAATTCAATGTGTTGCATGGAAATACATGCACGACTTGCCCATACTTACCGTCCGGCCTTCCCTGTCCAAAGTAAACCAAGTTAATCAACAATTCATAGGAAATAACTTAACGTGATTCATGTGAACTTTTCAATATCAAGGGCGTGTCCCTGCCTCGGGTCCTAGCGCGTCGTAGGCATGTTTTCTAACTCCTTTGCCGAAGTACTCTCGATTACTTGGTGTGTTATATTCAAGCCTGTTCAGAAGGCACTTCATTTAGTTAACTTAGACCACTTTGATTTCAATGCAAGGACTTGCACGTGGATTGCCACCAGCAAAGCCCACTTAAATCTATATGCACCGGTCGCTGGCATCACAAGCCATTTAGGACATAACTAAGTCGTGGTATTTCTCAACTAGCGTAGGGTGCGGGCTGGCACACACCCCGTTAGTCTCTTGAAATACGCCTGCACTTACGTCCCCTTGGTGGCCAAGTTCGCACCCAGGCAGCCCGTAAGCCATATTTTTTATTCCGTCTAGGCCGGCCGCGATCCTCCCTTTGATCATGCCGCGGAATCCCTATCACCCGTGCACGGTTCCGTCCACGACCATTTCGTATTTTATTGTCATAGGCTAACCCTTAGCCATAATGCGTTATCGACCAGGTTAGCGTCCGTGCAGCGCGGGTAGCGAGCCCCGTTGCATGTGCCCGTCATACCTGTCGCTAACCATTCTTTTCTTTCTTATCTTTTATTCACTCTTCCTTTTCTTTCTTTCACTTGTCCGTTCGTTCATGGTTTCATTCACACCTTCATTCATTCATTCGTTGATTCATTTATTCACTCATTCGTTCATTCTTTCATTCATACATTATGCAACTCCCTGTGCGGGAGCCGCCTTGGTGACCCATCAGTCCCGAAGTCTTTCAATGTTGCTATACTCTACTCAGAACAACTATGTCGATAGTCTTCCCTTTCATTGTTGCAAACCATTCATTGTTTCATTGTTTGAACGCATAAGGGACTTCAACGTAAGCTTGTGCCTTAGCACGAGCGTGGAGCGCGGTGCGAGAGTTCTCACATTTTCCATGTTCTTTTCCATATTCTATACAAGCATACAAGATGGGATTATTCCCTTAGCTAGGTGCGTTGAGTCATTTATTAGCATGTGCGGTGTTATCGCCTAGCGATTCTAGCATTAGTGTCCGTATTGTTATGTGTCTAGGCTAAGCAAAGACGGATTCATCGGAGCCATCCACCTTAGCGATGTTCGCATCGGTCGAGCGATGCTCCGAGCGCGCCTTTGAAAGTCTAAGTCTGGATTCATCTTCGGCGGCCAATGTAAGCCTTGCATCGATTCTTCTTCAGGCCGATGCTAACTCTTCGGGTTGACGGCTCGTTTGAGTCGTTGAACTTGTCGTTTGAATCGGCGTTCTGCTAGGGCAGAGCGGGTCATTATACTCTTGGCAACGGATGTCCTTCTCTTGGCATCTCTTCTGATTTCTGGCTCATGAGGATGAGGCTCGGGCTATCACTTTGGACTATCCTTCTCGATGCGTCTTGCACCTGCATGCAGACTGATGTTGGGTCAGTATATCAGCATACTGGTGATTTTGAACAAAGGGCTACATTTGTCTGAAATGATCACTATTCATTTAGTGAGAAAATATTTCTTGTGATGTGATTTTGTTACTTTTTACCTATGTTCATTTCATGCATACAAAGTCAGTTTACATCTCTTTTGAAAACACTTTTTGAAAAGCCAACATTTTATTTCATTTCATCTCAAGCATACAAGGGGACTATTCATTTCAAGCCCGATGACTACTTATCTCGTGTGCAGTGCGCAACGTATTTCATGAGTTACATCATTTCTCTTGTTCAAGCCACTCTTATGAACAATTACAAGCATGATATCATATCTTTTTTTTTAGTGAGACATAGCATTTCTTTGCAATAGATTAATCTCTTCAAGCAATTCATATAGAAAACTTAAGAAACACATATGTATAACTTTTTCAGTGATTCTTACACATAGCCGACAGTCCGTCCCTGCATAAGACAAGGATTAGCATAAACATTACATATTCAGATGATCATGAAGCTAGTCGTGCAAAATGTGAAGACTAGCAAGAGTTAAGCCATACGTGATCAACCCTACGATTTTTCAATCATGTTACAACCCTTAGGCAAACAGAATTTAAGTTTCAACACGAGCTAACACTTGCTCAGCGACTAAACGCCTCAAAAGAATAATTTATAATAGAGTGGGAGAGCAAAATAAGAAATCCACTCGTTGTCAGGATTACGTCTGGTATTCACCATCTGGCTGATAAGCCGGAAGATCCTCGGGTATCACTCTAAAATCTGGCCATACAAAACCAGCTGGATCAGACCCCAGAAAGAGCAAGTGCCACAAGGGAGGCTTCATTAAAGAACTAAAATCAGCAAATAATAAATAAAAGAATAAATAAATGAACATGCTTAAATGACAAGAAGACAGGGTTAGAATAAAACAATAGCTTGTGTCACGACCCGCACCCTAGAATTAGGGTACGAGAACGTAACAACGCCCAGCCTACGCCGCAGTGTCGGCGGTAGAACGCTGTCCTAGGTCTCAATGCATCTAATAGTATAAGACTAACAGTTTATACTCCCCGAATGGGGGTGACATGGCAGAATGTAAACTCAATCACATCTAAGGTAGAGCATAAGGGAGATAGATAAAACAAAAATCCAAAAGAGGTACAACAGAGAGAAATCTAAGTGTCTAAGATACAAACTCAGAAATACATCTCAAAACTCAGATACAGTAATCCACAAAATAATTACAACTCCAGACAACTGAGAAAAACTAACTAAACAACCTGTAATGTGTCTCCTCTAGGCTAGCAGGCACCTCCAAACTATCTGTAAAATTTGTCAACGTATCCTGTCAGGAAAATGAGCAAGTACAAAACACCAACAGCAGTTCCATGTGAATTGAGAAATACTATAAGAGACAGTACTAATGAAATACAAGACAAAGAATATAGGCGACTTGGGAACCATTCGAAAGCCGAGTAACAACCCTTAAACCAAACAAGGACCGGGGTTGTAACCCTTCTTCCGAACAGAACCTAGTCCCATAACCAAGGTACAGTATAAGAGACAGGTAGAGCATATGAGAATGAATCGTAGCATGGTGAAAGTACAGTAAGTAAAGCTGAAACTGGAATATAAGACATGACAAATAAAGTAAAAGGTGTTTTGAATTATTAGAGTGATATGTGATCGGCTAAAGGGGAAACAAGGCCAAGTTATCCACTTGGCCCGGCAATCCGCGGTGTACTCAACGGAGAATCATGCCGTCCAACCTGGATAACCGGTAGTGAGGTGTCTGCGACACCCTACGTGGGGTGAGGGTGACGCTAGCAATGTATAGTTACATGGAGGCTTTGATCACATAACCCCTAATAATTTCCCTAATATATCCTCCGAATAGTATCACGGATCCGGACATGGCACGTCATGACACGGGGTTCGAGAGCAGGTGATCAGCCTACTCCCAATATGTGTCTATATAAGTACAGGAACACGGAAATATCTCATACCCATATACCAAGAAAGTCCAGGAATAACATCTCATGCCAGGATCCGACGTATACTAGTCCGTGAACTGTCGTGTCAGGAATCAAGCATAACACTACGACTGAATCGGATATAGTAGATATCAAGACAATGAAAACTATCAGTGAATGTACTCGCCTGTGGTCCTGAGCTGATAAGTATAGAGGGTCCAACTGAAGCCACAGAGTCCTATTTAAAGCAACACAGGTTACAAGGTGTTCAAGTTATATTAAATGAATCTCTATAAACAATTTATTTTATCCTAGGTTCTTCTAGTCAAATTAACCCTAGGTCAACTCCGGTCAATAATCTAGTCAAACTAGGTCAAGCGTTGACTCACAGTTGACTTTGGGTCAACTGGTCAACTTTGGTCAAACAGGGTCAATCTAGTCTAACTATTAAAGAATAAAGTGTACTTCGTTATTTGTACGTCGAAACTTACGACACGCAAATCGAGATAAGAATATCAATGGTAAGGTTGATAATCTTATTATGGTGATCCACGTGTCCATCTTGTCAATTTCAGCGATGTGGGATCACTGGAATTGACTGAGCTCAATTTCGTTGTACTAATCCCGAAATACGAACATTATATGAATTAATTATTAATTAATTATAAAAAGGTTAAACTCAGAGAAACTATCAACAAACATTGTCGCACGATGAAATAAACATCGCCAACGTGTCCAAAATAGTCAATTTAGCTAGGATAGCCTACCCAACGGTTCAATTTGGACACAAGGGCAAAAAGGTAATTTCGGGTCAAAACGGTGTCCGTGTCGGAGCCGTTTTGCACCGAAAAACGTGCAAGAAAATAAGTCTATAAAATATAACAAATTATATGTCCACGAAACCAGAATGACGATACGAACCCAACGGTATCTCCAGAATTGGATTCCGTTGACCCGATCTCAATTTGGCCCGTTGACCAGAACTTGGGATTCCGGTTTGCACGGAAATGCGTGCCGGAGCCAAAGTCCTCAAAACTCAGCAAACTACCTGTCAACGAGTCCAGAATGACGATACGAACTCAACGGTATATCCGGAATTGGATTCCGATGAGCCGATCTCAAAATGACCCGTTGGCCCGGACATTGGTGTCTGACTTGCACCGAAATGCGTGCCCGATCCAATGTCCACCAAAACCTAGCAAATTATATGTCAACGAGTCCAGAATGATGATACGAACTCAACGGTATCTTCAGAATTGGATTCCGATGAGCCGGCGTCAAAAAGTCCCGTTGACCCAGAAAGTGGGACCCGCTTTGCACCGAAATGCGTGTCCGGGCCCACGTTCTCCAAATCTAACAAATTATATATAAAAACATGCCAGAACGACGCCACGAATCTAATGGTGGTGTCAGAAATGAAATCTGGAGTCCCGTGTTCAAAAATGGAATTTACAAGTTGGAAATTACGAATTCGGACGGCCAACTTTGGCGTCGAATTCAACCAATCAAACAAGCTCACAATGAAACGAAACTGGAGGGATAGTAAGAGGGTTATACCAGCTTCGCACTGGAACAGGTAGCACGCCAGAAGGAGCTGCGGTGGAGGAGATACAAGCTGACGAAGTTGGCCCCGCGAAACTGTCCAAATTTAATACAATTTAAACGGTCAACTTGGTGGCCGGTTTTCATGTATCAAACGATAAAATTAACGGACGAAAATTGACATGAGCGAAGGTGGATATACCGAGATTGCGACGGAGCGAAGAAATTGCCGATCCAACGGTCGGATCTCCGAGAAAATGCGCGCGAAGTCGCTGCGACGGGGCGCGAATTCTGAGTTCCAAACGCGCACGTCACGACGGGATTTCGACGTAAACGCACGAATCGCCTCGACGGCGCGTCCCGGAGGACGGTGGCCGTCAGGGAGGACTCGCCGGAGTGGGGCGCACCCACGACGAGCCACGGCGGCCCACGCGGCGGCGCGGCGGCGCGGCGGCGCACGACGGCGGCCCGCGCACGCGCGCGTGTGCTCGCATCCATGCGCGGCTGCTGCCGTAGCTCACTGTCGTGCGGCTATGCGCTGCTGTGAGTGCTGGCCGGCCAAGGGGGCGGCTCTGGCAGCCTCGACGACGGTCGACGGTGCCCCACGACGAGGTAGGTGGTGGCGCCATGGCAAAACGAAGGTGGTGGCGGCGGTGCAATGGTGGTTGTGGTCGGTTTGAGGTCGGTTTGGAGAGGAGGGAAGGAGGAGGAGATGGAGGAAGAGAAGGAAAGGTGCGACCACTGGAGGGTGGCCGGCGGCGAGGATGGCCGGGCTAGGAGGATGAAGAGTGGTCGGGGGCTTGGCTTGCCATGACATGCTGCTGCCATGGAGGAGTTATTGCTGTGAGAATAAAAAGAAAGGAAGAGAGAGAATAGAGGATAGGTATTAATTGAAAAGAGAGGGAGAGAATGTGAGAGGATAATGTTGTGTAGGAGAGAGAGAAAATATTGTTTTCCTAGAAATTAGGGCCGGCTACTATAGGGGGCTGTGTGAAAGTTTCATGTGGGTAAATCAAAGGATGGGATTTATTTTAGGAGATCAATGGCTAGGAATCAAATGGTAGGAAATAGGTTATTCCAGTAGGAATTAAATTCAAGGAAAATTTCCCATTAAATAATAAAAATAGATAAAATGAGAAATTGATATTTTTGGACAACACTTAAGGAAAATAACAAAAATAAATTATTTATCGAAATAAAAATCAATCAGAAAAATAAATAAAATAAAATAAAAAACAAACCCTAAATTCAGGGTGCTCACAGCTTGCATTAGGAAAAATAAGAGACAAAATATAATTCCCATGCTAATCACGAGCAAGCATTCAGACACGGCCAATCAAGTCCTACAGCTTGCTATCATTAGCTAACTATACAGGCCTAGTTACTAGCAAGATGCAGTTGAGATATTCCCGCAGTCACAAGCCCTGCAATTATCCAGGTTATCCAGGCGAGGTGATTTACAGGAGTTACAAAAATTATCAAGATTACTGGTGTACTTTCAGTACTTAGGTTTTCAAGAAGTGCCCCACATGACAGTGGACTGGAAATGTGCCACACTCGTCGGCAGGGTACAAATCCCTCAGGTGTGGCCAGAATAACGGGATCGCCTGTAACTGAGAAAAATCTTTCTATATGAACTACTTGATCAATCTAGTCATTAACCTAATCAGATTTATTGTGAATTACTGACCGTAGTAACCAGAAATCCATGTCCTAGACATGATGCAAGACGAGACAGGTAGCATGTACAGAAACAATCAAGAAAGTCAACCACGGTGTCAAGACAAGAGTTTCTTAGCAAGTCAGGGTAGCTGTCGCAACAGCCTTTCAAGATTATATATGTCATGTCAGGTTACTTGTCATGTCAAGAGTACTTGTCTGGAGTGCGCCTCGACGGGCCACTTATCAAGAGTTATCAAGACGGGTTCATATTATCATGTTCAAGTCAAGTTCAAGTTACTATCTCAAGACTATTGTAACGCCCGAGTCCCAAAATATGTAGGACTAGGAATACGTACATGCCAGCTATATGTATACACAGACTACTCCAATATATGGAATCTACGTATACACACATAAGCTGTACTAAAGAGCTCCAGCTCATAATAATATAACATGGTCACAGGCAGTATCTATATCTCATCCACAATGAAAATAAAAAGAATGACTAATCAAATGTCTCAACTGAATATAATATAAAACAGAATATCCAACGGGTGGAGACAAAGTCCACTACCGATCTACTAGAAGAAAATCAACTGAATGAATCAAAAGAGAGTAGCAACTGCATAAACCAACTACTAAAAAGGAAAATCAAAATAAGCTCCGCGAGTGAGGCCTACTCGGTTGCGAAGGAAGAGTCAAGTCCGGAACCGTACTCCTCAGGATACTGCTCGTCGTCCATGCCTGGAGAGATCACCAGGTCCTCAGAGGGACGTAACAAGATACAAAAAATATGCTATAATAACTGAAATATAAACAACAACTGGGCTACCTAACCATCTATGTGAAAATGCACTTTGAAGACAACGTTCCACACAGGGGCCTTCCGAAGCTAGAAACACGACGCGTTAGCATTTCAACTGAGACACTAGTGGCATCTAGAGAAAAGTAAATAAGTGCACGGCACACTAGCTCTCGGGTGAGTCACTAACGGCAGCTAGAGAAAAATAAATGCACGGCCCATTAGCACTCGACTGAGTCACTAAGGGCATCTAGAGGAAAGTAAACGAGTGAAAGCCCCTACGCCTAATAGTTGTCTCCTCCCATCCTATGCACTACACGTACTGTATCCACATCACGACATTCCTAATAACTGCTAAGTCTTCTAGACAACCATAACTATTTAGCAGTTATTGCCTATCGCACGGCATGTGTGCACCGATGGCCAGTCGATACATACGTCCGGGATCTATTTGAGACTCGTGACTCGTGATACACAAGTATCAGGGCCAATGAAGCATAGAAATACTTCATACACTTGAGGTCATCTCTTAACCCTAGGTCGATATGCATAAATAAAGAAAAGAAATGAAAAGAACGACTAATATAGTCGCTTGCACCTAAGTGTGACTTGGACGCGCAGTTTAAACAAATGAATAGAAAATAAATAAATAAACATACTGAAATAAATATGCATAATCAGAAATCATAGCAAGGTATACTTGCCTGGTGGTTGGAAGGTGTTTTGACGACGTCCAGTAGATGAAATCGGCAAGTGAGAAGAAGCTACAAGAGTGGAACCTCCACAAACGTTCCCAGATACTGAAACAAATACCAAAAATGTTCATGGTATAAAAGATATACCTAGGAAACGCTTGTCCAAAAGTCAAATTCCGGAACAGGGGCAAAATCGTAATTTCAGGTCAAAACGATGTCCGCCGTTGTATCCACTTTGTACCGAAATGCGTGCCAGAACCTACGGTCTCTAAAGTCGTCAAACTATATGTATACAGATCCGGTTTGAGGAGACGAGCCCAACGGTATGTTCATTTTTGGATTCCGATGAGCTGTGCACAAAATCGCCCGTTGGATCGGGTCGCGGGCCTGCCAATTTTGGCTTTCCGATCAACCTTCTTAGAATTGGACCAAACTTGGCATGCAGTACCATAATTTTGATTCGGACCCATTGGCGCAAGTTTTATCTCGATTTGACGAACGTTCACAAAGTAATTGGGAAATTTCAAAAAAGGCCGATACGGCGTTCTTCGACGGGTACGCGTCAAATTCGTCGCGCACGCGCAACCAATTTGAATTCCGTCAAAGTTCACACGTCCGCGAAGTTGATACGCACCTTTCGATGCTTTCGATTCGCGACCACGTCGCCCGGTTTGGCAGGACGTACGTCCTATCGAGGAGATTTTCATAAATTTCTATTTTGAAAAGCATTTTTTTCTAAATTTTTGAAATCAGTTTTCTTGGTGCTCAGTCGAAGAAATCAGAATCTACAAAATGGGTCTTCCAAAACAGCACTTTTTTTCTACAATTGTAGCCCTATGGGTTGACTTCTAGGTTGTTCAATTAGATTTTTAATTTGGTCGATGGCTTGGCCAGAAAGGGTCTTCCAAAACAGCACTTTAGGTAGGTTTACTCATTCTCTGTTTTTCGAGAAATCGAGTTCTCGGCCTGATTTGGTTTCGATTTCTCAACGAATTTGAATCAATTATATACGAACTACTTGTCAGGGTATTTAGATGGTTATATCGTCTATGCGTAGGAACTTACGGAGTCGGAAATGATTTAGCCTAGATGGAGAAAAACGACGACGAACAGGCATACCTGACTGTGCTTACAGTATTGCGACAGTGGCTTCTTCCAGCGCGCGTGATGGCTGCGACAGCTCCGGCCGGTGGCGCACGACTGCAGATGGTCAGAAGTGTGCGCGGGAGGCATGGGTTGTGGCGAGCCTTCCAGAATTTGAAGTCGAGGAGAGATGGTTGGGGAGGAGTCTCTCGGTCAATATATAGCCATATATTTGAGCGAATTTTATTTCAATCTATTCGAATTGAAATATTCCAAGATTCAATGTAATCCTGTAGAGAATCATACAAGGATTGCACAAAAAAAATTGAAAGGATTTCGTGTTGATTTGAAGAAGTTCAAAAAAATTCGGATTTCCTATCTATCGAGCAAAGCTCGCGCGGGCTCAGGCTGAGGGTGAGGATGAACAGTGTTCATCAATTCTTTTTTTTTAAAAAAACCTTTTAAAGCTTATATATATATATATCCTTATATGTATATATATATATATATATAGAGAGAGAGAGAGAGAAAGAGAGAGCAAAGCTCGCGCGGGCTCGGGCTGAGGGTGAGGATGAACAGTGTTCATCAATTCTTTTTTTTTTAAAGAAACCTTTTAAAGCTTATATATATATATATATATATATATATATATATCCTTATATATATATATATATATATATATATATATATATATATATATATATAAACACAAATAAATAAATAAAATCCCAATATTATCTATCCCTATATTTAATCTATTTAAATATAGGTACATATGCATATAAATTCAATTGGCCATAAAATCAAATAATGATAATATCTAATAATAATTATGATTATTAAATCACAAAATCACTTTAATAATAATAAAATAATAAAGATGCCAAGTTTTAGTGAACTTATACTACCCCTTTATTCGATTCCCGAAAATTGTACAAATATTGACAAACACCTATTTAATAATAAAATACAAATTTTTGTACAATAATAAAATAATTAAAAAAATACATCAAGTTCTAAAATAGTTTAAGTAATATTTGTACATACATAAAATACGCCTACATGTCCATCTTTGGTCAACTACATGCCTACATGAGCTTGGAATTGGTTTGGGTCCAGTTCGGGCTGGTTTGGTCCAACCGGGCCATCTAAAAATCAATATATATAAATAATAACTAATTAAATGATTTAAATGAGTCATTTCACAACTTGGCCTAGTTTTTCTAATTCGGACATCACTATGGCTAGATCTCCCCAAGTATAACTATTACACTAGTCATGGCACTCTGCTACATCTTCTGTGCCACAAATCCTAGCCGTCTTGTGCTCCAAAACTCAACAATGGCTAAGGTCATATTTAATAAAAACAAATTTAATTTAAAACTACTAATAAATTTCAATAAATCATATTTAAGGCAAATAAATAATAAATAAGAAAAAAAATTTAAAAATTCAGGGGTTTTACAACTATCAAGTGTCAAGTTGGGTCGTCGTAATTTAGGCCAAGTCTAGAAAAAAAACATGCAAAGAAGATCATGAACACCCATGTGTGATTGAAACTATAAGTCACATATGAACTCAGATTAAAGTGAGATAGGAAGATTCTTGAAGCCAAGACAAAAATCTACAACTTTCATGTTTTGAGTTTTACAAGATGTACGAGGTGCAAGGTACGCGAGGTGCAAGGTGCACGAGGTGCGCGAGGTGCAAGGTGCACGAGGTGCGCGAGGTGTAAGATGCATGAGGTACGCGAGGTGCAAGGTGCGTAGACCAAAAGTTGCACGAGGTGCAAGGTGCACGGACCAACAGGTGCACGAGATGCAAGGTGCACGGACCAAAAGGTGCGTGAGGTGCAAGGTGCGCGGACCAAAAGGTGCACGAGGTGAAAGGTGCGCGGACCAAAAGGCACACGAGGTGCAAGGTGCGCGAACCAAAAGGTGCACTAGGTGCACGAGGTGCAAGGTGCACGGACCAAAAGGTGCGCGAGGTGCGCAGGAGGTGCGCGAGGTATCATCCCTACAGACAAGCTTTTAGCCATGGAGTTTTAGAAACTTCCAATGTCCATAATTTGGGCTAAAGGACTCAAAATTGGAAAAAAAATAAAGGTCTAAACTGAATGAAATTGAATTCTCTACAGCATGGAACAAGTAGTTTTCGAAAATAACAAAGTTTAAGAGATCAAAACAAAACAAAACGAAAGAAATTATAAACTTAGATCTACAAAAATGTAACCATCAAAACCAAAATCTCCAAGTTCTAAAGAGGCTTAGATCAAGTAAGAAAGGCAATGAAACCATAAAATTTGAGATCCATCATGAAGCAAGTTGCACTTGCCTAGGGCTTGGTAGGTGGGAGAAGGTAAATGAAGAAGATGAAGAAGTAATGAGAAATAATAGAGGAGAGAGAGAGAGAGGAGTTGGTTTTTTTATACAAACCCTTCTCATCTCAAACCACAACAAACCAAGTCAAGCCAAGCCAAGATAAGTTGAACCAAACCAAATTAAACTAAGGCAAGATTAAACCAAGACTACGCTAAGTAAGACAAGTCAAAATACGGGTCACCTGACAAAATTCAGAATTTCGTACACATATACTAAAAATATGTATAACGGGAGTGACAAATGAACTAAGGCATGGACACGGTAAGCCGAATCAGTCAAATAGTTCAACAGAATGGCTAAGTCGGGAGAGTTAGCCGTACAACCAAGTTATGGAATCGAGCCACATCAGCTAGGCAAAACGACAAGATGTATTGGACTAAGGTGGGCGCGGGTTCATGACTCTTCTCCTCTACTCCTTCACGTCTAATAAAATGTACCCAAGTATACGTATGTTACTATCGAGTTAACGAGCATGGCTCGAATCGAGTAAAGGTCTTAGTGTGTGTTGAACATTAAGATAGAACATTGAACAATGTAATCCTTTGTGAGCTAGAGAGATCATGAGCGTTGTAGCCATTTGGCGTATCCAGTTGGGCTATTCAAAGCCTTTGTAATCTTCAGTTCATTATTAATAAAAGAGATTCTTATTATATACTCTGTTTTCTTCTACTGCTTATGTTATCAATTTGCGATAGACTTATGTGAACCTATTATCTTGCCTTGTACGAGCGTAACTCCAGGCTCGTGTGGCATCACGCCCCAGCGAGGACGATGATTCGGGTGAAATCTAGCGAGGACGAGAGATTTTTCGGGTCGGGGCGTGACATGCATAACCCTCTACGGACCGGAATTTTTGCTAGAAGTTTTTTGAATTGTCTAGCAGATGATGTAATTATCTAGAAGATGGTAGAATCTTCATGAAAACTCATGATCTTTCTAGATGCTCTAGAAATTTTCTTGAAAATGTCTAGGCCCGAGAATATTCCATGAAATAATTCCTAGAATATGCTAGGTCCAGAAGTTTCATGTAAGCCCTTATAAATAAGTTAGAGGCTCATTGGTTCCTCACCACCCAAGTAGTTGTAAACTCTCTCTAGTATAGTGAAGTTTTCAAACTTTCTAGCGCTCTCTCTCTCTCTCTCTTGCTCTACATTGTTCTCATTATCTCCTTAGCGATCTAGCTAAGCGTTTGGAAAGGCTAGTACCGGTCTTCGAGTGCCCCCGCACAGGTCGAAGTGTAGGCAAAAATACTAAGCCCGTGGTAAGTGGTATCAGAGCAAAGGTCGGTTGGTACAATGTTGACATCCGAGAATATCTAGGAGGGACATACGTCACCTAAAGAAGAGGCACACCAAGACTCTAGGAGGGATAAGTGCAAGGAGACAACGACGAAGCATAGTTGTCGATCTTGCAGAGCACCTCAAGGTTTTGGAGACGGGTTTGAAGGACTTGGAGATGCACATGGGCTCCGTGGTGCAAAGAAATATGAGGCTAGAGGAGTTCTACAATGGGCTGGAGAGTGACGTCACTTTGTTCAATTTCAAGAGATCCAATCCACACTTGAGGAGGAGCTCAAGGGACATCATATGGAGATTGAGGACCTATGCAGGAAGGTCTAAAGCTATGAAGAACTTAAGACCGTGGTCGAGAGTTGCGGATAACTCAAGAAAAAAGTTTCTATCTTGGAAAAGGCTGTTGTGAACGGTGGACCTTCGAGTAGGGAGGCACCGAGACGGAAGTTCCCCAAGCCAAAATCCTTCAACATGAAGCGAGATGTCAAAGAAGTTGAAAACTTCTTGTGTAAGCTAAAGCAATACTCCAAGGCATTGCACATCAACGATGATGTCGAGAAGGTTGATATTGCTTTATTCTATCTCAACGACGATGCTATGCTGTTGTCGCATCGAAGGTACATGAAAGCAAAGAAGTGTTTATGCTCGATAAAGACTTGGAGGATCTCAAGAATGAGATCAAGTCTCAGTTCTATCCGAAGAATGTGGAGTTTGCAATTAGGCGGAGCTTGCGGTAACTCATGCAAACCAGGACGATCAAAGAGTATATTATGGTGTTCACACGCTTGATACTTGCAATATATGTCATGCCCCAGTTCTGCAGAATCGATAGTCCTCGCTTGGGCGTGATGTCGGAGCTCGCTTGGACATACTGTACCATGGAGTTCCTTGGCATTTCGAGGCGTGCGACCGCGTTGAAGTCTTCACTTATACGGGACATAATTATGGACATCGCCTTTTGAAGCATCCGCAAGTGTCAAGCCTCAATCTAATGTATTGAGAGATGTGAGAGAGCAGAGTGATATGTATTCAGAGAGAGTGTGAGCTTGAGTGATTGTAATTTTGGTTCGTACCTTTGTAATTCGTGGATTATCAATAAAGAGTTCTCATTTTGTTTGAATACTTGTGTTTTCTTATTCAATGCTTCTGCTTTGGACTTCTGTGTGACGATCCTATCGCCAAGCTATTATAATCGGTCCTTATGGTATTACTTTGTGCGGGCGCAACAGGCTCACGCCCAAGCAAGGACGATTGGTTCTGCGGAACCGAGGTATGATAATATGTAGCATGGGCGAGGAGGATCGTCTATTCTTCTTCCTCGATGGACTTCAACCATTGGCGGCTCAAAAATTGCAGCGACATAGGGTACATGACTTGAATGCCGTTGTGGTAGCAATAGAGAGGCACGTTGTGTATATGTCCGACGATAATGATGCCAAGGCCAAGCCAAAGACCACCAAGGAGAATGGTGGAGGAGAGAAATGAGCTCTCCTAAAGAGGGTCCATCCGAGGGAAAGAAGCGCGAGAAGGCCTGCCGCAGCGAGTAGTTTTGTACTTTATATGTGGAGAAAATAACTTTGCTCGAGATTGTACAGATATGAGCATGCATGTCAATATCGTCCGAAGCCAGGAGGTAGAGAACGATGAGGGCGAAGTGGGAGCGCACATAGGAATGTTGCGCTTACTCCACGTTGTCAAGACCAAGTTCGCTGTGTCGAAGACTCCGAACAGGGAGCTCATGCGCGTTGACGTGAGGATCAAAGGCATGAGCACGCAGGCGTTGGTTAACACGATCGCCACTCATAACTTCATATTGGACGCGGATTTCTGTCGCTTTGGTCTAGTTTTGGAGAAAGATTCAAGCAAGATGAAGGCAGTCAATTCGGGATGCGTCCCGTGCATGGGTGGCCAAGGTGTTTGCATAGTAGTAAAAAATTGGTAGGTGTTGCCAATTTCACATCTATGTCACTATATAATTTCAAGATGATAGTGGACATGAATTTTTTTTCGTAACAAAGGCATTTTCAATGCCACATTTGGGAGTTGTCGGCTTCATAGAGAAAGGCTCATCGTGCATGGTAAAATTAGACAAGACGAGTCATCGAAGGAAAAAAGCTATATGTGTCATTCAGCTCAAGAAGGGTAGCCAAAGGGAGATGACATACCTAGTGGTGTTCAAGATGAAGGAGAACTTCGAGGAGGAAGGTCTTTCATACGAGACCAAGGGTGTTGAAAATGGGCATCCCGATTAATCACTTCAACGGAGGGGACTAGATCGTAATACCAGGCTGGACATGAGTGCAAAAAAGAACATCGTGAACTGCGAGGAGGCAGAGACGACAAAGTGGAGTGGCTCGTGCAAGGAGATGCTCAAAGCTCATGTGCAGCTACGAGATAAGGTGGATCGACGACGTGATAGCCCGCACGAGACTCTTTCTGTGTCGAGGAGGGTCAAAATTGGTGCGTGTCACACCCACTTTTCATTTCAAGGGTATTTTGGTAATTTTAGATTATTTTTTATTATTGAATTCATGAGATGATATGTGGTTTGGTTTGCTGTCTGAGTAGTTTTCATGGGTTTGACTTAGCCAACCATGACCTAGAACCTTGATGACATACTAGAATTAGATTTATTATCATTAGAATTAATTTAGAATTTATTAGTTAATTTTTAGAGTGATTAATTGATTTTTAGCCTTATTTTAGTAGCCTTTCTAAAGCCTTTTTGACTTGGGCTTTACTATAAACCTAGGGAGCCCAAGACCATGCTTCTAACCTAACCCTAATCCCCTATACTTGGCATGCCGTAGGCAGCACTCCCCTCTCATTGCATTGTAGTTTGTAGCCTCCAAGAAATCCTAGATCTTCCCCCTTCCAAAATTCATAACTTTTGCATCCGGAGCCCGTTTCTCCTCAAACAAAGATCGTCGTGCTCGTAGGAAGGAAGGATCTTGCTAGAGCAGTGCTAGCAAGGTTGTGGAGGCGTTTGTTTGAGGGTACTCGACCGTTGGAGCGTTCGGAGAGTCCTTTGCATTGAGATCCTTGACTCTCAATAGGTAAAAATCCTAACCTAGTATAGTTTTTCCTAATTTTTCTTCATGATAGTGAGCATCTAGGTACCCATGACCTGCAGGATTAATTCCATCCAATTTTGCATTTATTTGGTATCCGTATCGGACACATGTCGGCTAATATGCGTAGGTGTTCGACGAAATGTCGTAACGAATTAAATTCTATTTTCTGTCGAATCGTTTTATATATTTAGATAGCCCTATACACGAGGATCACGACCCCATAGGTTTTAACGCGAATCAAACTTGTGTCCGTATCCAAACAGGACACGAACGTGCTGCACGCCAGGCCGCGCACGTGCCCGGATGCTCGGGGGTGATTCCTTGACGCACATGCCACATGGTCACGTGAAAATTGGCATGTAGGTGGGGGCCGTGACTGAGATCATGCTCCCAAAGTTTCAGGAAGTTTCGTCAAGAAACGAGGGAGAAATCCCGTCGGCATTGATCGCGCACACGTGTGCACGGGACAGCCGCCGCTGAAATGCGGTTCGCACGAACACGACACGACACGTGGACACGAATCAGGGTGTCCAACATGTAGCCCTATACCTACCCTAGCCTAGGACACGTACACGTGACACGAAGTGGGACACACGAGTCCCTAGACTCGATGGCACGCGTATACGACGCTGTGCACGGGGCTGTGCACGCGCACCCACCCGCGCACGGACACGCTCTGCGTGCGTGTCAGACACGACACTTGGTCGCACGATAAGTCGGCCAGTAGGTCGGGGATGTGTACGCCTAGGTGTACGCGAAGTTTCACGAGAGATGGATCGGGAACGAGCGAAAAATCGAGTCTGCACCGATTCGGTTCACGCGCGTATTGGGTTTCTCGATACTCGTTCGCTGGACACGATACGGACACGGTTTTGACCTGAGGAATACCCGAGCACGTCCCACATGTTGAGACCGACCTATTTGCCAAGTTTCGTGAATTATTTCTGAGTATTTTGTGTTTTGAGTCATTTTGTGAAAATTGGGTTTTCATTGAATTGAAAATTTTGAGATTTATGTGATATTTTGATTTATGAAAATTTTGACGATAATTTCTGACTTTTTGGTCCTTGGACACTGCTTGGAACTTGTGGGAATCGACTCTCGGGGTTGATTCATAATTTATAGCCATTTTTGGGCATATATGGTATTTTACCTATTATACCTATATAGATATATATATGTATGTATATATTTTTTTTTTAAAAAAAACCAAAGCCAGTGGACGACTCCACTCGACCTTGGCCCGGAGGCCGTGGTCACCGCCACCCAGCCACCTCTGTGGGAGGGAGGGCTCGAACTCGGCCCTCACCCCCGGTGCACGGTGGTGTTACCAGTGCACCACGACTCGATGTGCATATATATATATGTATATATATATATATGTATATATGTATGTATGTATATATATATATATATATATATATATATATATATATATATATATATATATATATATTAATTTCCTTTAGGCCTAATTTCGAAAATGTGTTTATGTGAGGGTCGAGACTTCGATTTCAGACCTGGGAGCTTACTCCAGGATCGAGATCGACCTTCGTTGGTTTTATACTTGGGTATATACCTATATATGGATATATGCCTATATGTGTATATATATTTTTTACTATAGATTGTAATAACTTATACATAGAATACTCTTGTAGTCCCATATTATTTTTGTTCTCAGATTAAGACTCCATACCAGCAGCCCCAACATCATTGTTCACTCACAAATCATATTTCCTTTCCTATATATATATATATATATATATATATATATTTTTTTATATATATATATATATATATATATATATATATATATATATATATATATATATATATATATATATATATATAAATTGTGATGAATGTGTAAATGTAGGTAATGCAATAATTTCTTGTGATATGACTATAGAAAGTATTTGGACAGATTAGGATCGTCGTTAGGAGTCTAGTTTGGTCAAATTGGCCGACAAGTTGACCAAGTTGACAAAAGTCAACTTTGGGTCAAACTCGATCCAAATCTACTCAAACGAACTCCGAATTACCTAAAATTTTGTGTATGACCTAGAAATTAGTAAACGAACTAGTTGACCTTGGGTTGACCAGGTTTGACCAGAGTTGACCAAGGGTTGACTTTGACCTAGAAGGACCTAGAATCATGTAGAAGTGCATTGTATGCATTCCTTGTGATATGTTAGACCTTGTTGTGACTTGTGGTTGTTTGAAGTAGGTTTACATCACTCCAGTACAGTTACACATTCTCATTAGCAGCTCAGATTGTCAGGCGAGTACATTCTCTGACCGTTTCATTCTTGTTTGGACATATTTACTTGTTATAGACTAGTTTACTTGTTGCTGTCACGATATATCACGGATTAGTACTATATGGATCTCTTCATGCGATGTTATACCCTCGGATACATTGGGTATATTGTACTCATGTACTTTATCATGTGCATCGTCTACTCATTGTATTCGTACTTATTCATGTATACTCATATGACATTCATGTACACTCATGATCATGTGAGCCTTCATGTATAACCTAGTGTGCATGTGGACTAGCTATCCATGTGACTCACTACCTTCATGTGCAATAACATAACCTGGACAGATCCTAGTGTACTGATTGGGGCAGGGGGAGTATTTATTTGGTTATATGATCTACACCCTTTTCATGTGCAACTCCAAACTATATTTAAGTCATGTATAACCTAAGCTAGTTTACATAACCAGATTGTGCTATACATCACGTAGTTAGTTTAGTTCTCTTATATATCATGTATATTTATTTCCATATATCATGTTCTCTCTTTTACATTCTCATTTCCTTATCATCAGTTCATGTATGTTATTCTATAGCTTGTTTTATATTTTCTTTCATGTTATGAACTGTGTGAGAGATATGTATTCATTTCTGTCCTGACTGGACCTATTGAAATATTACAGATGATGATGATTGCTGCGACACCTACTATGGAGCAGGCCTAGTTGACTCAGGTGACCTGGACCCTCAGCAGGATCTAGTAATCGCTGAGGACTTGCCTTGAGTTAGATTAGTCTTATATTATCTTTTAGTTATGAGACTTTGTGGTTGTATTGAGACTTGTTATGGTGTAGTTTTTACACCGGGATTTATATTCATATTATAACTCTCTGTTGTAATTATCTTTCTTCCATTTTATCTTAGTTATTGTGATTGAGTAGTACCATTTATATATTATTCTCCATCCGGAGTATTTCCTAGATTGTGTTAGATGTTGGACCCAGGACAGCATTCTACCGCCGACACTGCGGTGTAGGCTGGACGTACCCACGTCTCGTGCCCTTACACTGGGTGCGGGTCGTGATACGTTTTTAGTGGTGGCCAATGGAGGTCCTTCCAATCACAACTAGTGTGATTTCGTAGTGGTACTCGAACTAGAGCATCATTACAGCCTGCAATAGGATATATGATATAAGTTAAGGTACTCAATCACATTAGGAAAACTCTTATCTAATTCTTGATGTTAATCGTCTCCTTTTGAAAACAACTGTCCTCCTTTGATGATTTCGCTTCTTTTTCAGTAATTTATTCCTTGTTTGATCTGTCTTCAGGATGGTGGAGACACGATCGCAGTGCTCTGGTCTTAGGGATACCACTGAGAGGTCTGCCACTTCTCGTCTGACTCAGCAGGACCCAGGGACCAAAGTGCCTCTTGTTCCAGCTCAGGTGGGCCTGTCTGCAACTTTTGGGGGTGCTCCTCCACTGGTTCTGAGGACTATCCCAGGAGTTCAGGGGATGCAACCACCACCGCCCCAGGGGACAGTTGATGTGGCACAGTTCTTCGCCTTCATGCAGCAGATGATGGAGACGCAGCGACGCCAGGCAGAGGATATGATGCAGGGCATTGACAATGCCCATCAGTTAGCGATGGTGGCAGTAGAGAAAGTAGCTGCCCAACCCCAAGAAGGGCAGATCCAGCTATACCAGCCGAGGACTCCAGGTATTCAGGATTTCCAGAAGATGAGGCCGCGAGACTTCAAGGGTACCGAGGGTATCCTATATGCGAAAGATTGGATCGAGCATATATAGGAGATCTTTCGTCTCGCAGAGATACCGGCTAGACTCTAGGTGGAAGCCGCGGACAGTCAGATGCAGGACCTTGCACGCACTTGGTACCAGATCGACCCCAGGGTTGGTACTACGGGGCAAACTTGGGAGGCTTTTAAGAAAATTTTCAAGGAGAAGTTCTTCCCCCGATACTGCACTTGGCGTGTTGGAGATGCAGTTTGAGAACCTGGTTCAGGAGAACCAGACAGTAGAGGAGTACGCCGGAGAGTTCTGCCGCCTGGGCATATTTGTGGAGGGCTTTAGCGAGACAGCGAAGGCTAGGAGGTTCAGGAAGGACTTGGTTAAGGAAGTCAAGTCCTTAACCAAGAGCAACAGGAATGCTACATTCGAGGAGATTTTGATGGGAGCTATGGCAGCGGAGGATGATCTGGAACTGAAGACGAAGAGAGGTCGAGATTCACATGGAGCCAGTGGCAGTGGGGGCCCAGCCAAGAGGCCTCACTATCAGCATCAACAGCATCAGCAGAAGCCATTTCAGTAGAAGCAGTTTCAGCAGGCACCGAGACAGCAACAGACCATTAGTTGCACCTTCTGTAAAAAGCTAGGGCATGTATGGAATGAGTGCAGGAAGAGGCTCGACAAGTGCCTACTTTGTGGTACAGCAGAGCACCAGTTGAAGGATTGTCCCATGGCTGCGGGACATACAGCTCAGGGGGCAGGAGCCAAAGCCCCAGTAGTACAGCAGAAAGGACGACTGTCGACCCAGCAGCAGAAGTTCATTCAGCACCAGCAGCAGGCCAGAGGAGGTTAGCAGGGGCGAGCTTTTTCCATAGCAGCTGATGAGTCTGAGCTAGTAGAAGATCTTATAGCAGGTTCTGTTCTTATCGACTCTTTTCTCGCATTCACTTTATTTGATTCGGGTGCTTCCCATAGCTTTGTGTCTGTATCATTTGCCATTAGATACCAGCTTTCTTCTGAACCATTGCCTAGGACTTGCAAGATCACGACTGGGGGTGGTATTATCCTCGTCCGTGATGTTTACAAGGATCGAAGAGTAGTTTTGGGAGGCCGAGAATTGGATGTGAGTCTGCTTGTAATGCCATTACCAAACTACGATATTATACTCGGTATGGATTGGTTGAGCAGGCACCATGCCAGTATAGATTGTCGTAATGGTAGAGTTCTTTTCAGCATGCTAGGAGAGCCAGAGTTTGAGTTCACCAGGCGGGAGTCAGAGCAGAGCAGCGGAGTTTTCTGCAAAGTTTCAGCAGAGGAGCAGAGCGTGCCACATCCACTGATAGCTGAGTTTATGGATGTATTTTCGGAGGAGTTGCCAGGGTTGCCTCCGGACAAGGATGTGGAGTTCTCTATAGACTTGATACCCGGCACAAAGCCGATATCTCAGCACGTCTATAGAGTGAACAACAGTGAGCTTGTGGAGTTAAAGAAGCAGGTGGATGAGTTGCAGGACAAGGGCTTCATCTGATCGAGTTCTTCACCGTGGGGTGAGCCAGTACTCTTTGTACCGAAGAATAATGGGTCGGTACGGGTGTGTATCGACTACAGGGCACTCAACAGCCTCACGATCAAGAACAAGTATCGTTGCCGAGGATTGATGACATGTTCGATCAGTTGAGCGGAGCGAAGGTATTCTTCAAAATTAATCTGAGATCAGGGTATCATCAGGTGAAGGTGAAGAAGGAGGATATTCCGAAGACTGCTTTCAGGACTCGGTATGGCCAGTTTGAGTTTATGGTAATGTCGTTTGCCCCGACGGTGTTCATGAACTTGATGAACAAGGTGTTCCACCAGTACTTAGATAAGTTCGTGGTGGTGTTCATCGATGACATCTTGGTGTATTCGAATACCCCAGAGGAGCATGAGGAGCATTTGAGAGTAGTTCTGGAGACTCTCAGAAAGGAGCAGCTTTACGACAAGCTCTTGAAGTGTGAGTTCTTCTTGGATCGAGTTGATTTCCTAGATCATGTTGTGACCAGGAATGGGATCTCAATCGACCCGAAGAAGATCAGAGCAGTCGAGGTGTGGACAGCACCGAGTTCATTTGCAGAGATTAAGAGCTTTCTGGGATTGCAGGATACTATAGGAGGTTTGTTCAGGATTTCTCCCGGATTGCAGAGCTATTGACTAGGCTGACCCGAAAGGACGCAGAGTTTATCTGGTCAGAGGAGTGTCAGGTTGCTTTTGATGAGTTAAAGAAGCGACTAACGTCATCCCCGATTTTGACATTGCCATCAGGATCAGGCGGGTTCACTATCTACAGTGACGCCTCAGGGAAGGGTTTGGGTTGTGTCTTGCAGGAGCATAGGAAGGTGATTGCCTATGCATCCAGGCAGTTACGTCCGTATGAGAAGAACTATCCTACCCATGATTTGGAGTTGGCGGCAGTTATCTTTGCTCTAAAGTTGTGGAAGCACTATCTATACGGAGAGCGTGTGGAGATCTTTACAGACCACAAGAGCTTGAAGTATGTGTTTACACAGAAAAAGCTCAACATGAGGCAGCACAGATGGTTGGAGTTGATGAAGGACTTTGATATTTCATTACAGTACCATCCAAGGAATGCCAACGTGGTTGCCGATGCCTTGAGTAGGTATCCGGTATCTATGTGTTTGACGATGGATCGTCACTTATTAGAAAATTTGGAGAGCTTGGGGATCGAGGTGATCGTGCCAGGAGTTCAGATACAGATGTGGGGCCTTCAGATTCAGTCAAGCTTGATGGAGAACATCAAGTCAGCGCAGTTCGACGATGTTACTCTGCGGTGTATCCGAGAGCAGATTCGAGCAAGATTGGTGGATGAGGAGTTCGTCATTGCAGAGGACGGCACATTGAGGCACGGTTCCATACTGTATGTGCCTAGCGAAGAGCTTCGGGAGCAGGTCATACAGGAGACCCATCGCTCTCAGTACTCTATGCATCCAGGTGCCAACAAAATGTATAGAGATTTGAAAGAGCATGTATGGTGGTATGGGATAAAGCGGGAAGTAGCACGCTTCGTAGCCAGGTGTCTAGTCTGTCAGCAGGTTAAGGCAGAGAGGCAGAGGCCAGGAGGACTGTTGCAGCCATTGCCCATTCCGGAGTGGAAGTGGGAGCACATCACGATGGATTTTGTTTCTGTATTGCCGCGTTCACCAGAAGGAAAAGATACAATTTGGGTCATCGTGGACAGGTTGACAAAATTGGCCCACTTTTTGCCATTTAAAGTGGGTACGTCTACTGAGAAGCTAGCAGAGATGTGTATGCGGCAGATTGTCAGGATATACGAAGTTCCGGTGAGCATTGTCTCGGATCGGGATAGTCGCTTTACTTTCCATTTCTGGCGGAGTCTGCGTACTAGTTTGGGCACTCAGCTCAAATTCAGTACTGCATACCACCCTCAGACGGACTGACAGTCAGAGAGGACTATTCAGACTCTAGAGGACATGTTGCGGACCTGTGTTCTGGATTTTGGAGGATCCTAGGAGGATCACCTGCACTTGGTGGAGTTTGTATAGAACAACAGTTTTCAGGCCAACATTGGGATGTCACCATTCGAGGCACTGTACGGGCATAGATGTCGTACACCCTTGTCTTGGGATGACGTTGGAGAGCAAGCTTTATTGGGACCTGAGATGGTTGTTGACGCAACCGAGAAAGTGAAGCTCATCAGAGATCGACTTAGCGTGGCGCAGGACAGACAGCGGCATTGGGCCGACAGCCACTGGAGACCTTTGCAGTTTGAGGTATAGCTTAGACTTAGGATTAGAATCTTGTTTGTTTGTGATTTTATTGCTTATGTGATTGTTATATTTAAGATGAGACCATGTTTGTGCTAGGTTGGTGATCTGGTGTTCTTGAGGATATCTTCGACGTGTGGCACTATTCGCTTTGGTGGAGGTAGAAAGCTTAGTCCGCATTTTATCGGACCTTTCGATGTCAGCGGAAGAGTCGGTGACATGTCATATAGGCTGGACTTGCCCCCTGCACTAGAGGGAATCCACAACGTATTTCATATGTCGCAGCTGAGACGGTATGTGGCAGTTCCCAGCCATGTATTGGATCACTCCGAGATTGAGGTGGGCCCTACTCTCAGTTATCCAGAGCAGCCTGTGTAGATTCTGGACCGACGAGAGAAGGTGCTGAGGAACCAGATGATATCCTTGGTTCGCGTAGCATGGAGGCATCACTCTCCAGGTGAGTCTACCTGGGAGAGGGGGGATGCGATGCGCGAGCAATACCCTTATCTTTTCCAGTCTTGAGGTATGACTTTCTATCCTCCTTATCTTTTCTGTTTTGTCTTTAATTTTGAGGACAAAATTATTTTAAGGGGGATAGACTTGTCACACCCACTTTTCATTTCAAGGGTATTTTGGTAATTTTAGATTATTTTATTTATTGTTGAATTCATGTGATGATATGTGGTTTGGTTTGCTGTCTGAGTAGTTTTGATGGGTTTGACTTAGCCAACCATGACCTAGAACCTTGATGACATATTAGAATTAGATTTATTATCATTAGAATTAATTTAGAATTTATTAGTTAATTTTTAGAGTGATTAATTGATTTTTAGCCTTATTTTAGTAGCCTTTCTAAAGCCTTTTTGACTTGGGCTTTACTAACCTAGGGAGCCCAAGCCCATGCTTCTAACCTAACCCTAATCCCCTATACTTGGCCGGCCATAGGCAGCACTCCCCTCTCATTGCATTGTAGTTTGTAGCCTCCAAGAAACCCTAGATATTCCTCCTTCCAAAATTCATAACTTTTGCATTCGGAGCCCGTTTCTCCTCAAACGAAGACCATCGTGCTCGTAGGAAGGAGAGGATCTTGCTGGAGCAGTGCTAGCAAGGTGGTGGAGGCGTTTGCTTGAGGGTACTCGACCGTTGGAGCGTTCGGGGAGTCCTTTGCATTGAGATCCTTGACTCTCAATAGGTAAATCCTAACCTAGTATAGTTTTTCCTAAATTTTCTTTATGATAGTGAGCATCTAGGTACCCATGTCCTGTAAGATTAATTCCGTCCAATTTCGTATTCATTTGGTATCCGTATCGGACATGCGTCGGCTAATATGTGTAGGTGTTTGACGAAATGTCGCAACAAATTAAATTCTGTTTTCTGTCAAATCTTTTTATATATTTGGATAGCCCTATACACGAGGATCATGACACCATAGGTTTCGACACGAATCGGACTTGTGTCCGTGTCCAAACAGGACACGAACGCGCTGCACGCCCGGTCGCAAGCGTGCCCTGCTGCTCGGGGGTGATTCCTCGACGCACAGGCCACGTGGTCGCGTGAAAATTGGCGTGTAGGTGGGGGCCGTGACTGATATCACGTTCCTAAAGTTTCGGGAAGTTTCGTCGAGAAACGAGGAAGAAATTCCGTCGGCATTGATCGCGCACACGCGCGCGCGGGGGACATCCGCCGCTGAAACGCGGTTCGCACGGACACGACACGACATGTGGACACGAATCAGGGTATCCAACATGTAGCCCTATACCTTCCCTAGCCTAGGACACGAACACGCGACACGAAGTGGGACACACGAGTCCCTAGACTCGATGGCACGCGTGCACGGGGCAGTTCACGCGTGCCCACCCACGCGCAGACACGCTCTGCGTGCGTGTCGGACACGACACTTGGCCGCACGATAACTCGGCCAGTAGGTCGGGGATGTGTACGCCTAGGTGTACGCAAAGTTTCACGAGAGATGGATCGGGAACGAGCTAGAAATCCAGTCCATACCGATTCGGTTCACGCGCGTATCAGGTTTCTCGATTCTCATTCACTGGACACAATACGGACACGGTTTCGACCCGGAGAATACCCGAGCATGTCCCACATGTCGAGACCAACCTATTTGCCAAGTTTAGTGGATTAATTCTGAGTATTTTGCGTTTTGAGTCATTTTATGAAAATCGGGTTTTCATTGAATTGGAAATTTTGAGATTTATGTGATATTTTGATTTCTGAAAATTTTGACGATAATTTCTGAGTTTTTGGTCCTTGGACACTGTTTGGGACTTGTGGGAATCGACTCTCGGGGTTGATTCCTATTAATATATATATATATATATATATATATATATATATATATATATATATATATATATATATATATATATATATATCATATATTTTTATATATTATATTATATATATATATAAATATATATATAATATATATATAAATATATATGATATATAATATATATATATATATATATATATATATATATATATATATATATATATATATATATAATATATATATATAATATATATATATATATATATATATATATATATATATATATATATATATATATATATATATATATATAAATTTCCTTTAGGCCTAATTTCGAAAATGTGTTTATGTGAGGGTCAAGACTTCGATTTCAGACTTGGGAGCATACTCCAGGATCGAGATCGACCTTCGTTGGTTTTATACTTGGGTATATACCTATATATGGATATATGCCTATATGTGTATATATATATTATACTAAGATTGTAATATCTTATACATAGAATACTCTTGTAGTCTCATATTATTTTTGTTCTCAGATTAAGACTCCGTACCAGCAGCCCCAACATCATTGTTCACTCACAAATCATATTTCATTTCCTAACTTATATATATATATAATATATATATATATATATATATATATATATATATATATATATATATATATATATATATATATATATTAATTGTGATGAATGTGTAAATGTAGGTAATGCAATAATTTCTTGTGATATGACTATAAGAAGTGTTTGGACATGTTAGGATCGTCGTTAGGAGTCTAGTTTGGTCGAATTGGCCGACAAGTTGACCAAGTTGACAAAAGTCAACTTTGGGTCAAACTCGATCCAAATCGACTCAAACGAACTCCGAATGACCTGAAATTTTGTGTATGACCTAGAAATTAGTAAAGGAACTAGTTGACCTTGGGTTGACCAGGTTTGACCAGAGTTGACCAAGGGTTGACTTTGACCTAGAAGGACCTAGAATCATGTAGAAGTGCATTGTAGGCATTCCTTATGATATGTTAGACCTTGTTGTGACTTGTGGTTGTTTGAAATAGGTTTGCATCACTCTAGTACAGTTACAATTCTCATCAGCAGCTCAGATTGTTAGGCGAGTACATTCTCTGACCGTTTCATTCTTGTTTGGACATATTTACTTGTTATAGACTAGTTTACTTGTTGCTGTCACGATATATCACGGATTAGTACTATATGGATCTCTTCATGAGATGTTATCCCCTCGGATACATCGAGTATATTGTGCTCATGTACTTTATCATGTGCATTGTCTACTCATTGTATTCATATTTATTCATGTATACTCATGTGACATTCATGTACACTCATGATCATGTGAGCCTTCATGTATAACCCAGTGTGCATGTGGACTAGCTATCCATGTGACGTACTACCTTCATGTGCAATAACATAACCTGGACAGATCTTTGTGTACTGATTAGGGCAGGGGGAGTATTTATTTGGTTATGTGATCTACACCCTTTTCATGTGCAACTCCAAACTAGTTTTAAGTCATGTATAACCTAAGCCAGTTTACATAACCAGATTTTGCTCTACATCACGTAGTTAGTTCAGTTCTCTTATATATCCTGTATATTTATTTCCATATATCATGTTCTCTCTTTTACAGTCTCATTTCCTTATCAGCAGTTCATGTATATTATTCTATAGCTTGTTTTATATTTCCTTTCATGTTATGAACTGTGTGAGAGATATGTATTCGTTCATGTCCTGACTGGACCTATTGAAATATTACAGATGATGATGATTGCTACGACACCTACTATGGAGCAGGCCTAGTTGACAAAGGTGACCTGGACCCTCAGCAGGATCCAGTAGTCGCTGAGGACTTGCCTTGAGTTAGATTAGTCTTATATTATCTTTTAGTTATGAGACTTTGTGGTTGTATTGAGACTTATTATGGTATAGTTTTTACACCGATATTTATATTCATATTATAACTCTCTGCTGTGATTATCTTTCTTCCACTCTATCTTAGTTATTGTGATTGAGTAGTACCATTTATATATTATTCTCCATCCGGAGTATTTCCTAGATTGTGTTAGATGTTGGACCCAGGACAGCATTCTACCGCCGATACTGCGGCGTAGGCTGGACGTACCCACGTCTCGTGCCCATACACTGGGTGCGGGTCATGAAAGTACGGCAAACCAGTTTGCTTTTGATCTTGAGGAGAAGATGAACAAGTCTAGAAAGTGCCACATGAGACGTACTAAGAAGGGACGACTTGCAACGACCATGCCAACGAGAGTGGACGTCTTTCCGAGACTTGGTGCACCCGTCGATGATGACGTACAACAAAATAGTCCAAAAAAGGACAAAAAATGATATAAAAAAGACCAAAAAAGACAAAAGGGACCAAAAAGGAAAGGAAAAAAGTGACAAAAATGATAAAAAGTGACCAAAAACGACAAAAAGGGAAAAATGATAAAAACGAAGATAACGCTAAAAATGATAAAAAGAAGAAGAAGCAATTTTAAGCAAGATGTACCCACCTATTTTTAAGGAATATGATTCACATATTTTATGGATAAACTATTTATCCGATATTTCTAGTTCTCGAAAATAATTTTTTTATAACCCAAATAAATATGGTAATATATTTTCACCCTAAATTTTTCTATGGATAAAAATAAATACAACATACTTAGTGTTATAGTTGGATGGGTCCATGTATTCTTTAACAAAGTGGATGTTGTTGTAAGGCAAAAACTCAAACACGCCAGAGATGTGACGAAGTATACTCGTATAATATAAATCACTCAAGTGCCACATACAAGCTATCCCAACCTCTCTTTATATAGGGAGAGAGGTTGGGGGGTTATGAAGAAATGAAGGGCCAAAGGTCATGTGTAGGTTACAAGAAGATAAAAGGTGAAAAGCCATGAGTTACAACACTCCCCCTTGGCTCTCCAGAAATTCTTCTTGTAAACACCTCTGAGTTTCTTCTTCTGTCTGTAGCTTGCACCTTCAAATTTGACCACCTACTTGTGCCTCGTCAAAACCTTGCCAAAGAAAACCCAGTAGGAAAAACTTTGGTCGAAGGACAAAAGAGTACACACAGGTCAGTGTGATGGGGGTAAACTAACCATTGCAAAGGTGCCTCGTCAAAACCTTGTCAGGAAAAACCCAGTGGGAAAAAACTGCTGATCGAAGGACAAAAGAGTACACGATGGTTTAGAAGTATACAACTGGATACTCCCCCTGATCATAATAATCCTTAGTGAATAAGGGATTTGAACTGTGTCTCGTTAAAAAAACCTTTCCAAGGAAAATCCAATGGGAAAAACTTGGTCTAAGGGAAAAAAGATTACACAAGCATACATCAGGATGCTCCCTTTTTCACTCGCACTCGACAGGGCGCGGGATATACGCACAACAGGGCATTTGGAGGCGCTCGTTGGGGCGCTCGTTGGGGCGTTCCCCCTCACATGCACATAACAGGGTGCAGGAAACATGTTTCACTTAGGCTAGCTCTGAAAGTTTCCTAAGTCCAATTGCTCTGACATGTTTCTGGAACGAGTGTTTCGGCAGTGACTTGGTGAACAAGTCTGCACGGTTATTCTCCGATCCAGTGTGTTGCACTTCAATCTTCTGAAGCGCTTATTGTTCATGTGTAAAGAACAACTTGGGCGATATGTGCTTGGTAGCATCCCCTTTGATGTAACCGTGTTTCGCTTGATCAATAACAGCGGTATTGTCCTCATAGACGATAACAGGTTCATCTGGGTCATATGGAAGATCACATGTACTTCGAATATGGCTAATAACAGCTCGAAGCCATACACACTCTCTAGTCGCCTCATAGAGCGCGAGTAGCTCATAGTGGTTCGTTGAAGTAGCCACTAAGGTCTGTTTGTGAGACCTCCAAGAAATCATCGTGTTCCCAATGGTAAAGACATAACCAGATTGGGAACGCCCCTTGTGCGGATCAGATAAGTATCCTGCATCGGCGTAGCCAACAAGGGTCGCTTTGCTTCGAGTGCCAAGAGCGTTGGACTCACTCAAAGCCGCATAGGGATAGAATAAGCCCAAGTTCGTAGTACCCTTAAGGTAGCGAAAAATATCTTTTATGCCATTCCAATGGCGGCGTATTGGCGCGGTGCTGTGTCGAGCTAGACAATTCACAGCAAACGAGATGTCCGGTCTAGTACATTGGGCCAAGTACAATAAAGCGCCTATTGTACCCAGATAAGAGCACTCAGGACTCAATATCTCTTCGTCGTCCTCCTTTGGACGGAATGGGTCCTTAGTAATGTCTAGAGAGCGGACGATCATGGGAGTAGCGGACGGCTTAACGTCAAAATGACTAAAGCGTCTCAACACCTTTTGGGTGTAGTTCGCTTGATGGACAAGAATTCCATCTTTACGATGCTCATTCTGCAGGCTGAGGCAAAACCGTGTCTTTCCAAGATCCTTCATCTCGAATTCCCTCTTCAGGATATCAGCAGTTTCTGACAAGTCTTTTTCGGTTCCTATGAGATTCATGTCATCTACATAGACCGTGATGATTGCGTATCCTGAAGTAGATTTCTTTATGAACACACATGGGCAAAGTTCATTATTAATGTATCCCAAATCGATCAAGTATTCGCTTAGGCGGTTATACCATATTCGCCCGGATTGTTTCAATCCATATAGTGAACGCCTCAGTCTAATCGAGAATGCATTTCGTGGTCGGGAACTACTTGATTCATGTATCTTTAGTCCTTCAGGGACTCTCGTGTATATCTCTGTGTCCAGATCCCCGTAGAGATAGGCTGTGACCACATCCATGAGCTGCATATTCAGTTTTTCGGAAACTACTAAACTGATTAAGTAGCGGAACGTTATGACGTCTATTACGGGAGAATACGTCTCCTCGTAATCAATTCCAGAGCGTTGTGAGAAGCCTTGCACCACAAGATGAGCCTTGTATCGTACAATCTCATTTCTCTCATTAAGCTTCCTTAAAAAAAACTCATTTGTGACCAACTAGTTTAACATTGGGTGGTGTTGGAGCTATAGGTCCAAACACGCTTCTTTTCGCTAAGGAATCTAATTCAGCCTGGATTGCTTGTTTCCATTGTGGCTAGTCCGTTCGTCGTTGACACTCGGCAACGCTGCGAGGTTCCATGTCATCATTGTTCATAATGTCAGTGGCCACTGAGTATATGAACACATCATCGATGACAGTTTCATTTTGCTTCAAAATATCGTCTAAGCTAGCATACTCGACGGATATTTTGAGGTTACCGGCATGATTAGGAATAGGCGTTTCATCTGGAACGCGCTCTTCTAATACATCGCCGTGATCCTTAATGATCTCATGTGGCAAAATGCTTTTAACAAGATTTCTCCGTTTCTGGGGCAGAACATCTTTGGAACCAACCGGTCTTCCCTTCTTCTTGGGAATAGCGGCGGACTGGACAGCCGATGGCAGCGTCCTTTGCTCGGCGGGTTCGACCGGAGCAACATGTTTCACAGGAACATGGCGTCTCTCAGGGACGTCTATCCTTGCAGGCACATTTGCAGCAAGTATAATTGATCTTGTAACTTTTGCTAGGTCGCTAAATGCGTCTGGCATTTGATTTGTAATATCTTGCAGACTTAGAATCCTCTGCACTTCCATATCACTATGTGCAGAGGGGGGATCATGATGAGCAAAAGCGAGCACATGCCATGCTAATTCACGTCGTTTCTCATCAACGTTAGCGTGTATTTCTCCCCCTAACGACGGGAAGATTGCTTCATCAAAGTCACAATCCGCGTGTCTCGCGGTAAAGAGATCGCCTGTCAAGGGCTCTAAATAGCGAATGATGGACGGGGAGTTATAACCGACATATATTCCCCGTCGCTTCTGAGGTCCAAATTTTGAACGTCTTATCGGCTCAATTGGAACATTGACTAGGCACCCAAACACACGTAAATATGAGACGTCAGGCTCACATCCAGTAACCAGCTGGTACGCGGAAAGTGGATGGGTGGCCATGGGCCTCAGACGGACCAAATTTACAGCATGCAAAATTGCATAGCCACATGCAGATAGTGGGAGTTTGGTGCGCATAACCAAGGTCCGCGCTATCACTTGCAGTCGCTTTATAAAAGCTTCCGCTAGGCCATTTTGGGTATGAACATACGCAACAGGGTGTTCAAGATTTATTCCCAAAATCATGCAATAATCATCAAAAGTCTTTGATGTAAGCTCTGCGGCATTATCAAGTCTAATAAACTTTATCGAATAATCCGGATGGTGAGCCCTTAACTTAATGATCTGGGCGAGGAGTTTAGGAAACGCTGCGTTTCGGATGGACAATAAACTATGTGTGACCATCTAGTCGATGCATCAACCAAAACCATGAAGTATTTAAATGGTCCGCATGTTGGTTGGATTGGTCCACAAATATCTCCATGAATTCTTTCAAGGAATTGAGAAACCAATCTCGTAGGTTTCACATGGAGCAGCTTGAGATTCGTCTTCCCAATCGAGCAAGCTTGGCAAAGGCTTTTCGGATTTATAACGAAATTCTTTCCTCCAAGAGGATGCCCATGCGATGCATTCATAGTGTGAAGCATCGTATTTTGACCCGGATGACCCAGCCGGTCATGCCATAGCATAAAAATGCTCTCATCAACTGGCACTCGGTGAATGATGAGATTACTCTCGATGTGTTGTATCGTAGTGAGATACAAACCACTTGAAAGACTTTTCAACTTCTCCATGATACGCTTTTGGTCGTACTGGGTGGAGGTAATGAAAAGATACTCGAAGCCATGTTCTCGAGCAGTTTCAACATGAAATCTGTTTTCTTGAATATCCTTAAAACTCAGTAAGGTACGACTGGACCTTGGAGAATATAAGGCCTCTGATACTTCAACAGGAGTACCATTGGACAACGAAAAACGAGCTTTGCCAAAACCTTGAACAAGGGTTGAGGGTCCCGAAATGGTTGTCACTGAGGTTACTTTAGGTGTATAGGAGATAAAGTATGATTTATCTCTCAAGATAGTGTGAGTCGTTCCACTATCAACCAGACAATCTACTGCCCCGTGGTCCATGCCTATAAATAAAGAAAATTAAAGTTTGTCACACGTTTGAGGAAAGTGCTCGAAATAGAACTTTAATTTATCGAGAAAACCGAAAATACAAACCACCAAAAGTTTTATGACTTAAATCAGAGAGAAAATGGAGATTCATTCTTCCATTTCTGCTACAAAATCGGGGGTCTCAAGATTTAGATTTTCGCACTCGTTGACCAGATTTGCTTCGACCCGGCGCCCCTTGTGATAGTTATCAACTTCTTGGGGGTTGCCCTGCAAGTCCGTTGCATATGACCATAAGCACCACATTTGTAGCAGAGAGTAGGCGCTTGGCCTTCCACTCTGGCTTTGGGACGACTGGCCCGTTGGTTCTTACCATAAGACTGTCTAGGAGTCAAAGGTCCTTGGTTCTTGTTAGAACCTCGCTTTGGGTGACGAGACTTAAACTCGTCTCTGTTCCTTGGCTAGGACGACTGGCCCTTGTCTCGTTTCCACCGTGGATTTGGTCCACGGAGAGCGTTTGCATCAGGCATTGGAATTGTCTTTGTTCCAGCAGGACAAGAATTATTGTTTCTTATTAAAATAAGATTGTTCTTCTCGTCTAGTTAAAGCTGGGTGATGAGCTCAGGAAACTTGGTAAACTTAGACTGACGGTATTGCTTCTGGAGCAAGTTGTCAGTGGAAGGAAATGTGGTGTATGTTTTCTCTAATAGATCACTGTCGGTTAATATCTCACCGCAGTATTGGAGAAGTGATCGAATCCTGCAGACTTCATTGTTATAATCAGTTACGCGCTTGAAGTCTTGGAAGCGCAGGTTCAACCAGTCATGGTGCGCTTTAGGCAGCCATATGGTCTTCTGGTGGTCGAAGCGCTCTTTCAGAGAGTCCCATAGAGTCTTCGGCGAGAAGATTTTAATGAACTCCGCCTTCATGGCGTCAGATAAATGCCTGCGGAATAGAATCATCGCTTTGGCGTTCATTGAGCGAGTGACTTCCACTTCGTGCTCTTCCTCGTTATAGATGACGTCCAAGAGGCCCTGCACATCTAGATGGTTCTGGATGTCTTGCGTCCAGTCCAAGTAGTTCTTGCCAGAGGCTTCAAGGATAGAAAAATCAATCTTGATCGACATTTTTCTACAACAGGAGAAAAAATCTTGATCAGTCAACATATAAAACGACAGGTTTATATGGATTTGGTTTGTATAAGCAACAACAAACAATCGTAAATAAAAACAATTTTTTTTTAAAAAAAAATCTCTTATATCGATCGACGGGCCGATATAGATAGGTCAATTAGTTTCTTACAAAAATGTATAATTATAAATACAATTTGAGCAAAATAATATTCGATTAACCCCTTTCAGTAGCTCTACGTGAATATGACCAGGCAGGAAAATGAGGGAAGAGGGTCACCAGGGACCGCTTAAAAACCAAGCCCCAAGTTCTTTCTGACATCATACCCAAATAGGTGAGCCTATTCGGAGAGACTTCGTAAAAAAAATTTCAAATGTAAGAATAAATAAGATTTTTCAAGAAATTCACACCTATTTGCGAACTGTGCAAAATATGTGACAATTTAGTGCGTGCTCAAAATGAGCGTTGCTTTTGGAAAAAAAATTAGCCAAAAATGTTATTTTGGAAGGCCCAAATTTAGCGGTGCCAGAATTTGTTTATGTAGCCAAAACTATTTTTCAAAATTTTCAAGTTTGTTTTTTTTCCCGTAATTACGCAAAAAAACGTATAACATAAGCAAGCAACAGCACACAAAAGAATTGGTGCATAAGCAAGCGGCACCAATAAAATGTCAACTATTTTTTCGACGTCTAATGAAGCGACGCCCAAAAAATAACGACAAAAAAAATACAATTTTATTATTCATCTGTTACAATGATTCGCTGAGCAACATAAAAAAAATTGCTACTGAGGCGCTCAAATCCATCATTACCAAAAAAATGTTAGCATTTAAATGTTAGCTCTCCAAATCCCAGACAACAAGAAGGAAGGAGCAATAATGTGACAATAGCTAAAATGGGGAAGTTGGTCTAAAGGGCTAGTTTAAGGTTCTGGTCCGATAGGTCCTGGGTTCAAAAATCCACTTGAGACAAAATATGTATATGTTTTTTTCTTTGAAAACAAGATTAGTATTACAAACAGTAAAGACAAACAGCAAAGTTTAGCAAGTAATGTAGAATTGGACAAAAGAAAAAAAATTGTTTTCCTCTTTTTTTCTTTTATCAAATAGTCTGCTGTAACAAAGAAAGTATATTCTTCAATACTACTGTAGTTACTTGTTTTAACAAAACATATCCTTCCAAAAAATTAGTCCAAAAAAATTCTTTTTTTAAAAAAAATTTCTTCATTTGACACAAGTACTAGATAATGCATAACAGATACTCTTATATACGAGTATATGACAAAAATAAGTACCTTATTTAGTTATTTAGGATGAAAATTTCAGTTTAAAAATTACCTTTCTTACCGTATGGTGGAAGGAGGTAAAAAAACGAACGGTACGTCGGGTTCCGGCGTTGCACGAGCAAAGTGCTGATAATGTGTTGTAAGACAAAAACTCAAACACGTCAGAGATGTGACGAAGTATACTCGTATAACATAAATCACTCAAGTGCCACATACAAGCTATCACAACCTCTCTTTATATAGGGAGAGAGGTTGGGAGGTTATGAAGAAATGAAGGGTCAAAGGTCATGTGTAGGTTACAAGGAGATGAAAGGTGAAAAGCTATGAGTTACAACAGATGTGACATAAGTAGGATTTAATTTTTCACATCCATTTATAGTAAAAAAAATGCTCCAATGATCAACCCTTCATCACAACCGCGGCATCGACATCGCCTTCTCCATCCCTCGACTACCTATCTCGGTTTTCGTCCCTCCTTTAGTCACCCCATATTTTCTTCCCAACTCACATCCTCATTTATTCTCTAATTTTTTTTAATGGATATTAAGATCATTAACCAGTTATGGGATTAATTTTATGGCTAGATTACAAATAGAACACAAACTAGATGTGCCTTTTCTTTATATACTTAAAAACAATATTGTACAGAGAAATAACAAACTAATTGACAACCTTGACTTAAAATTAGAGCTGTCAAAATGGGCTAAGTCCGTTGGGCCGGCCCGCCCCGCCCGCCAAAAAGGTGGGTTGGGCCGAGCAATTAGGAGCCCGCCAAACAGGCGGGCCTAGGTGAGCTGGCCCGCTAATAGCCCGCCCTCGGTGGGCTAGCCCGCGGGACAAGTGGGTTGGCCCGTCATCTATTTTTTTATAAAATTTTTAATTTTTTTATTTAGCACATATATGAGATATGTATTATAAATGATAAAAAATTTCATTTAATGCAAGTAATGACGTATAAAATATTAAATTTGGTCATTTATTTACATGAATGAAGGTGTTTTAAAGAAATATCTACTATTATAATGTTTCTTGTATTTTACTTGTAATTTGATGCATATGAGAGTGAGTAGAAAATATTATATATATGATTTTTTTTTCCTTTTAAGAAACTAAACAATAATTTAAAATTTTAAAAAAGTTAAGCGGGCCGGCCCGCCTAGCCCGCGGTCCGCCGGTGGGTTGGGCTGGGTTGAAATTTTTCCAATCCGCCAAAATGGTGGGTCGGCCTGCCCCGCCCCGCCAAATGGTGGGTTACGGGCCGGCCCGCCCCGTCGGCCCGTCTTGACAGCTCTACTTAAAATCTTATTAGAAAGATGGTTATTTTTGGAATGCTTGGATTGCTTATTAAATTTTGTTAACTATATTGGTCACAGTTGTTTCGACAAAATCAGCTTTCTAGGTTGAAGTTGATAAAAAAATTACATTTGGACCACCATAACAAAGATTAAATGGATTAGCTATGATCTCAATTCAAAATGATCTGGTAGAGGAGGCTAAGTATGATCACACATAATTGAAGAATTTGTTTCAAATATATAAGAGCATTTTTAAAACCAAATTGTGCTAGTTTATAAAGTAATATGACCGGACTTACTTTTTTTTTGTACTCAAGATTTTATGGTATACTTCAAGCTAAAAACACAAAGTAATCTTAATTTTACTAAAAAAAAAATTTATATATATATATATATATATATTCAACAAAATATATATATATATATATATAATATATATATATATATATTTTGTTGAATATATATATATATATATATATATATATATATATATATATATATATATATATATATATATTTATTTATTTATTTATTTATTTATTTATTTATTTATTTGTTGTTATTATTCTTTTAATAAGGATAAATGAGCAACCAAATTAGTTCAAGCTATAGCAATCTAACCTCCCGGACCGGCCTACCTTATTTGACTGAATTACATGAACTACCATTTCTAGGAATAGCTTAATCGTAATAATATATAGGGCTATGTAGTGTTTGGACCCTGGGTTTTATATCATTTTAGAGTTTAAGCCATGATATGTCCAATTGAAGAGTTTAGACCCAGAATTTCTATTTTTTGTTTCTTTTTTTTCTATTATACTCTCCATTCATGTTTGATAATAAAATATCCATATATTAAGGAGGATATAATGTAAAAAAAAAAAGAAAATAAAAATAAAAATAAAAATCCATGTCTAAATTTTCCAATTGGATATGTGTGGGCTTAAAGTCTAAACTGTATAAAATTAATGATCTAAACGCTATTTACCCCAGAAATATGGTCTCCTCTCAAATAACAAGAATAAAAAGTTTTATTAGAAATAAGAAAATCTTGAGGGGCTTATATCATAAATGTGCATTAATTAATATTGGTAATTTCTAAAGGCATTCCACATTTTACTCCATGACAGGCCGATCCTTGGACTGCAAATTTGTTGGCAGTCCTAACATAAACTAGGACTGCCAAGAAAGCTGACAGTCCTTGTAACGCCCCAGAACCAGAATACTGGAGAGCGAGGGCGTACATAACCAGCTACGTATATTGAAGTGTAACCCACCTCGCTATATGGTCACGGCTGTCTAGATACATGAGGGTTTAACTACAATCCATCAGTCTCCTATGGTCATGAACAAGCCTATTGTCTCAATCACAAGCAAGTAGTAACAGTCACAAGATATTAGAACATCAATATACAATAGTAAGGCTTCCCATACATTACATATTGGATGATCATGAAGCTAGTCATACAAAATGTTAAGACTAGCAAGAGTTCAGTCATACATGATCAACCCTTGGATCTGTCAATCATGTTACAGCCTGTAGGCAGACAGTAAATAAAGGTGCAATGCGAGTTAAACAAGTGCTCGTCGGCTAAACGCCTCAAAAGAATATTTTTACAATAAAGTGGGAGGACAAAAGAAACCCACTCGTTATCAGGGTTATGCCTGGTGGTCACCATCTGGCTGGAAGACAGGTAGATCCTCTGGTGCTGCTCCGATATCTGGCCATACAAAACCAGCTGGGTCAGACCCCAGAAAGAGCAAGTGCCACAAAGGAGGCTTCACTTAGGAACTAAAACCAGCATATCACAAATAAATAGTAAAGATAATTAAAAGATACTGATAATAATTGAGATAACAATAATATATTGAACACGAAGAAACCATTCAAGTAGCCAGACTGCAACCCTTAAACCAAACAAGGACCGGGGTTGCAATCATTTGCCTGAATAGAAACCCGCCTCAATTACTATTGATAAGGTAATATATTGAGCACGAAGAAACCATTCAAGTAGCCAGACTGCAACCCTTAAACCAAACAAGGACCGGGGTTGCAATCCTTCGCCTGAATAGAAACCCGCCTCAATTACTATTGGTACAGTGAAGACAATAAACGAAGAGATGACACAGAACTGCTCCGGGAGCCAGGTTACAACCTTTAAACCCAACAAGGATCGGGGTTGTAACCCTTTGCCTGAACAGAACTGGACCCCTGATCTTTATTGTTAAGGCCAGTATAGATAATCATGGCGCTGAAATAAGTAAAACATGACGAGCATGGCCTGGGGTTACAATAAGACAATAAACGAAGAGAGGACACAGAACTGCTCCGGGAGCCAGGTTACAAACCTTAAACCAAACAAGGACCGGGGTTGTAACCCTTTGCCTGAACAGAACTGGACCCCCGATCGTTATTGTTAAGGCAAGCATCAAT
The DNA here is from genome assembly GCA_029216955.1 of Iris pallida. Classification (NCBI taxonomy): domain Eukaryota; kingdom Viridiplantae; phylum Streptophyta; class Magnoliopsida; order Asparagales; family Iridaceae; genus Iris; species Iris pallida. The sequence goes on from JANAVB010035319.1 coordinate 281,879, forward strand.
AATCATGGCATGTCACAATCTTGTACAGGATCAGGACAAGTCTAAGCTGAGCTAGATTCCATCCAATCAATCACGGCCAAGCAAAGAGTATGGCTTGATACTTTAACTAACTAGGGTTCTCATAGGCCTAGTTACTAGCAAGATGCAATGAGATTATCCCAACAGCCACAAGCCCTGCAGACCATCCGGTTATCCAGGTCGAATGTCCGTTTATTGAAGAATGCAACACGTGACAGTGTGCTGGAAATGTGCCCTACTCGTCGGTAGGCTACAAGTCCACTTAACGCGCCTAGATAACGGGATTGCCTGTATCTGGGAAAATCTCTTCATGACTACTGAATCATTCTAGTTAATTAGCCTTAGTCAATTTCAGCAGGTACCCCTGACCGTGGTACTCAGGGATCTCCATCCTAGATATGATGCAGGACAGTACCAGTTTATTTGTACAAATACAATCGCCTACGGTGTCCAGGTCTTTCATACTTGTCATGTCAGACTAGCTGTCATAACAGCATGTCGAGACATATTATGTCAGTTTACTTGTCAAGAGTGCGCCACAGTGGGCCACTATCGTGTTATGTTCTTACCTTATCATGAATGAGAGAAACTTACATAAAATAACTAGTGATATATTCTTGAAGCCAAGAAAAAGATCTACAACTTTCATGTTTTGAGTTTTTCAAGATTCTAGCTACAAAACAACTTAAACAGGCAAAAATAGTAAAATAAAGCAATTCCGGCGCATGGGATTCATGCACAATCGGCGCGTGAAAAACTCACGTTGCGTCTTCAATACATGCGCGTAGGGAACCTACACGCATGACACGCTCGGATTTAAGGGATGCGTTGCCGGGACTTCACAGCGCATGGCCTCCCGGTGCATGGCCTCCCGGGCGCATGGTGGTCATCGTCCCCAAACAGCAAGTTCAGCCATGAAAGTTCTGAAAACTTGCCATGGCCATAACTTCCTCATCTGAAGTCGAAATCAAGCGAAATAAAAGCCAAAATCGCATGAAATTGAATTCTCTTCAACATAGAACCATTAGTTTTCATAAATAACCAAGTTTTAGAGATCAAAACTAAGAAAACCGAAAAATTACAAACTTAGATCTACAAGAATCCATCCATCAAATCCAAAAATGTCAAGTTCTAAAGAGGCTTAGAATCAAGTAAAGAAGAGAATGGAACAATAAAACTTGAGATCCATCATAAAACAAGTTTGCACTTGCCTAAGCTCTCTCTCTCTCTCTCTCTCTCTCTCTCTCTCTCTACCTCATGGTGGTTGAAGAAATAATGGTGGAGAAGAAGAAGTAAATGAAGAGAGAGAATGAATGGTGATGGTGGTGGTAGGTAGGGGTTCTCCCTTTGGTTCATGATGAACCAATAAACAACCCAAGCCGAACCAAGCCAACTCAAACAAGCCGAACCAAGCCAGGAGACATAAAATACGAGTCAAGATACGTATACGTATTCCAAATGCGTAATACGAATCACGGTCGTTACAACTCTATCCACCTTAAAAGAATTCCGTCCTCGAAATTTTTTAATTAAGAGGCTAGAGGGACAAGAACAAGCTATACTATTCACAGACAAGCTATACTAATCAAGCAATCAAGTAATTATTCATGCAAGCAAGGAATCGAAGGCATGAGGCATAAGAAAGATATTATACCTCACGAGTCAAACAGGTCAGGATATCGCGATCGGATATCATCCTCACGCTCCCACGTTGACTCACCCAAAGAGTGATGACCCCAAGCAACTCGGACTAACTTGATAGTCTTGTTCTTAAGTGTCTTCTCTCTTTGGTCTAATATAGACACGGGCCTCTCCTCATACGAAAGGTTGGTACCAACAACCAATTCCGAATGATCTAGGATGTGGCTCGGGTCCGGGATATACCGTCGTAATTGGGATACATGGAATACGTCATGCACTTCACGTAGCGACGGCGGGAGAGCGAGACGATACGATACATCACCTACTCGCTCCAAAATATCGAACGATCCTATATACCTAGGACTAAGCTTTCCCCGTACGTCGAAATGAATGACGCCACGGTTAGGCGAAATCCTCAGGAATACATGGTCGCCGACAGAAAACTTAGGAGGGCGTCGATGAGAATCGGCCCAATGACGCTGGCGATCTTGGGCAACTCGAAGATGATCTCTGACTCTCTTGACCACTTCAACGGTCTGAGCAATCATTTCTGGATCGAGCATTTGTCTCTCTCCGACATCGTCCCATGCTAGTGGGGATCGGCACTTCCTACCATACAGTGCCTCGAACGGTGTCATCTGGATACTGGCTTGGAAACTATTGTTGTACGAGAACTCTAGCAGGTGCAGGTGATCTTCCCACGAACCACCGAAGTCGAGTGTACAAGATCTCAACATATCTTCGAGAGTCTGGATCATGCGTTCTGACTGGCCATCTGTCTGTGGATGATAAGCGGAGCTGAACTGGAGGCGAGTTCCCAAACTCTCTTGCAGGCTACGCCAAAAGTGCGACGTGAATCTCGAATCTCTGTCCGAGGTAATACTGACTGGTACTCCGTGAAGTCTGACGATCTGCCTGAGGTACATCTTTGCTAGCTGAGCTGTCGACTGACCAACTCTGAACGGAAGAAAGTGATCCACCTTCGTGAGCCTATCCACAATAACCGAAATAGCATCTCTACCAGCTGGGGACCTAGGCAATCCAGCCACGAAATCCATGGTTACATGCTCCCACTTCCATTCTGGAATCGACAAGGGCTGAAGAAGTCCAACTGGCCTCTGATGTTCAGCCTTAACCTGTTGGCAAACCAAATACCGAGAGATAAACCGAGCTATCTCCCTCTTCATGCCATTCCACCAAAAGTGCTGTCGGATATCACAGTACATCTTCGTACTGCCCGGATGAATGGAATACTGAGAACTGTGAGCCTCTATCATGATCTTCTATCTGATATCTCCACTGGGTACACAAAGAAGCTTCCCATGTCGAAGTGTACCATCTTCATGGATACATAACTCTGGTCTTCATCCTGCCTTACACTCTGCTCTGAGTCGCTGAAGCTTGGAATCTGCTGACTGCGCCATCCGGACCCTCTCGACTATAGTGGACTGAACTTGCATGCTGGCCATCAATGCCACACTGGAAGGGAGGACAACTTCTATACCCATCTTCTGAAGATCGGCTAACAACTCTGGTTGCGCTGTTAGAAATAAACTCCGGCTCTCCTGCTCAATGCATCTGCAACAACGTTAGCCTTCCCTGGGTGATACTGCATGTTGACATCATAATCCACAAGTAGCTCCAGCCACCTCCTCTGACGCATGTTAAGATCCTTCTGGGTGAAAACATACTTCAGGCTCTTGTGGTCGGTGAAGATCTCCACCCTATCTCCATATAGGTAGTGCCTCCACAACTTAAGTGCAAACACTACTGCTGCCAGCTCCAAGTCATGGGTTGGATAATTCCTCTCATGATCACGAAGTTGTCGTGACGCATAAGCTATTACCTTCCCATGCTGCATCAAAACACATCCTAAACCTCTGCCCGAAGCATCACAATACACTGAGAATCCTCCGGTTCTATCGAGAAGCGTAAGAATAGGAGCTGTCATCAAGCCTCGCTTCAACCTCTCAAAAGAATTCTGGCACTCTGTTGTCCAAGCAAACTGCACATCCCTTGCGGGTCAACTGGGTTAATGGTGCTGAAATCCGAGCAAAGTCTGAAACAAATCGCCGGTAGTAGCCGGCCAATCCAAGAAAACGACAGACTTCTGCAACCGTGCTGGGCACTGGCCATGTCTCAATGGCCATAATCTTCTGGGGATCCACTTCAACTCCTCCTCTGGTGATGATATGACCCAAGTACGAAATACGATCGAGCCAGAACTCGCATTTACTGAACTTGGCATACAATTGGTGCTCATGAAGAATCTGGAGGACAACTCTGAGATGCTGCTCATGCTCTGCTTCACTCTTGCTGTAAACCAGGATGTCGTCTAGGAACACAATTACGAACTGATCCAAATAAGGCATGATGATGCGATTCATGAGGTCCATGAATACAGCCGGCGCATTGGTTGCTCCAAATGGCATAACAAGGAACTCCTAATGCCCATATCAGGATCTGAAAGCTGTCTTCGGGATGTCCTGCTCTCTGACTCTGATCTGATGGTATCCTGACCGCAAGTCGATCTTCGAGAACACTGCTGCCCCTTGAGTTGATCAAACAAGTCATCTATCCTCGGGAGAGTGTATCTGTTCTTGATTGTCACTGAGTTCAAGGTACGATAATCTACACATAATCTGGACGTACCATCCTTTTTTTACAAGAAGCATCGGGGCTCCCCAAGGCGATCCACTAGCACGAATGAATCCCTTGGTTCTGAGTTCTTTAATCATCTTGTACAATATCTCTAGCTCTGACGGCGCCATCCTGTAGACTCTCTCTGACACTAGGGCTGTTCCGGGAATCAAGTCAATGGTGAACTCGATCTCCCGCTCTGGCGGCATCCCTGGAAGCTCTTCGGGGAAAATATCTGGAAACTCTTCGACTATCCGAGGTAACTGCACTGCTGCTACTGCCATCCGCAACACTGGAGAAGAAGGTTCAACTTCGCCTCGGGAAAAGAAAAACTCCGATTCGCCTGGAATTCTAAAAATAACCCTGCCAAGATGGCAGTCTATCCTAGCATACTGGTCCCTCAACCAATCCATCCCTAAGACCACATCATAATCGGCCATCGGGAACTCTATCAATCTAGCGGAGAACTCTCTACCGCTAACTACGATCCGACACGAGGAAAACACCCTATCTACTCCCACAAGTCCATTACCAGTAAGTATATTGAGCCTCACTGATAATGACTCGGGCTCCAATCCTATCCGTGTCGCAAATCGTGCAGACATAAATGAATGCGAGGCACCAGAATCAAATAATACTGAAGCTGGAAAGGTGTTGACGAGAATAGTACCTGCCACTACCTCACCTGGTGATATTCCTTCTTCTCCCATGGTCAAAGCCAGCACTTGACCATGTCCTCTGCGTACGGGTCCTCTCTACTGAAAATTCCTCTGCCTGCTCTGGATCAGGGCTTGGGCTTGGGCATACTGCTGCGGTCTCTGTTGCTGGAATGCCTGGGCCTGCATCGGCAATGGCCTCGGGAACGGGTACTGCAGCTGCTGCTGCTGCTGGACTGGTGCTGGTCCTCTAACTGAAGGACTAGAGAAAGCTGATAATGAACTCCCCCTGTTCGGGCAGTTCCCAATACTGTGGTCAGGGGCACCACAAACCAAGCACAAATCCTATGCTCTGCGACACTCTGATACCACATGCCCCGGCTTCCCGCAGTGTGAACATCCCACTGCGGAAGACTGCTTCTGCTTCTGCTGCTGAGGGTGCGTCGGGGTGGATGCTGAACCGACGTCACTGAGGCTGCCCGCCTCGGAGCTCCAATGGTCAAAGCCCTGGCTGCCGGGGCTGGTGCTGATGACTGATTCATCTGGCTATGGGATCGCTTCCGACCTCCGGTCCTTTCCACGATCCTCTGGGAGGTATACTCGTGCCTCCGAGCTGCTCTCAATACCGCATCAAAAGTCTGATGCTCAAACTGCTCCACGGCCAGCAAAATCTCCAGGTGGAGTCCCTTCTAGAACCGATGGGCTCTATCGAACTCGGTAGCCACCAAGGTGGGAGCAAACCGACTAAGCCTGGAGAACTCGGCCGCATATCCGTCAACCGTCCTGCACATCTGCTTCAGATTGGTGAACCTCGTCTGTAGATCATATCGAGCTACAGCATCAAAATACTTGGTCTGGAATCTCTCTATGAATACTGTCCAGGCAATAGGGGCCACTAATCCAACGGCCTGCGCCGTCCACCAGCTGCGGGAAAGATCCAATAGTTGTAGGCGCACCACGGCCACCTTCTCGGCTTCTGGAGTCCTGCCTGCTTCTAGAATCACCTCTGTATCCTGAAGCCATGCATCTGCAGAGATCGCATCTTTACTGCCGTCGAAGAAGGGAGGGTTCAAGCGCTTGAAGCTATTGGCCGCGCTATTACCCTGATGACCTCCTCTGGTCAAAGCATCTGCCACCGCCTGGTGTAAGGCATCTCCACGATGATCCTGGGAAGTTAATAGGGACCTGATGAGACCTACCAAAGTGCCATCATCAGGCTCTGCAGGCTGGACAGGCTGAATTGGTGGTTCTCCTCCGGTAGGCACGACTCTGGAGGCTACTCCTGAATGTTGGGCTTGATCTCCGGGTTGCTGCTGGTCCACGGGAGGTGCTCCGCCTTGTTGATCGGCAGGTCCATGAACAATGCCGCTGAAGAAGATGACATAGGAAACAATAAGGAAGGACCAGGATAGATCAACGATACAAACATGTGATCAGGTCAAGAATTCAGGGATTCAGAGGATACGAGTAGAGATCAAGGGCGAGTACTGATTGAGACACCTATTCGGTAAACCCTCATATTTCTTGATTTACAAGACCTGCATGGGCCACCACTTAAACCATGTAACACCCCAGAACCAGAATACTGGAGAGCGGGGGCGTACATAGCCAGCTACATATATTGAAGTGCAACCCACCTTGCTATACGGTCACGGCTGTCTAGATACATAAGGGTTTAACTACAATCCATCAGTCTTCTATGATCATGAACAAGCCTATTGTCTCAATCACAAGCAAGTAGTAACAGTCACAAGATATTAGAATATCAATATACAATAGTAAGGCGTCCCATACATTACATATTGGATGATCATGAAGCTAGTCGTACAAAATGTCAAGACTAGCAAGAGTTCAGTCATACATGATCAACCCTAAGATCTGTCAATCATGTTACAGTCCGTAGGCAGACAGTAAATAAAGGTGCAATGCGAGCTAAACAAGTGCTCGTCGGCTAAACGTCTCAAAAGAATATTTTTACAATAAAGTGGGAGGACAAAAGAAACCCACTCGTTGCCAGGGTTACGCCTGGTGGTCACCATCTGGCTAGAAGACAGGTAGATCCTCTGGTGCTGCTCCGATATCTGGCCATACAAAACCAGCTGGGTCAGACCCCAGAAAGAGCAAGTGCCACAAAGGAGGCTTCACTTAGGAACTAAAACCAGTATATCATAAATAAATAGTAAAGATAATTAAAAGATATTGATAATAATTGAGATAACAATAATATATTGAGCACGAAGAAACCATTCAAGTAGCCAGACTGCAACCCTTAAACCAAACAAGGACCGGGTTGCAATCCTTCGCCTGAATAGAAATCCGCCTCAATTACTATTGATAAGGTAATATATTGAGCACGAAGAAACCATTCAAGTAGCCAGACTGTAACCCTTAAACCAAACAAGGACCGGGGTTGCAATCCTTCGCCTAAATAGAATCCTGCCTCAATTACTATTGGTACAGTGAAGACAATAAACGAAGAGAGGACACAGAACTGCTCCGGGAGCCAGGTTACAACCCTTAAATCAAACAAGGACCGGGGTTGTAACCCTTCGCCTGAACAGAACTGGACCCCTGATCTTTATTGTTAAGGCCAGTATAGATAATCATGGCGCTAAAATAAGTAAAACATGACGAGCATGGCCTGGGGTTACAATAAGATAATAAACGAAGAGAGGACACAGAACTGCTCCGGGAGCCAGGTTACAACCCTTAAACCAAACAAGGACCGGGGTTGTAACCCTTCGCCTGAACAGAACTGGACTCCCGATCGTTATTGTTAAGGTAAGCATCAATAATCATGTCATGTCACAATCTTGTACAGGATCAGGACAAAACTAAGCTGAGCTAGATTCCATCCAATCAATCACGGCCAAGCAAAGAGTACGGCTTGATACTTTAACTAACTAGGGTTCTCACAGGCCTAATTACTAGCAAGATGCAATGAGATTATCCTAACAGCCACAAGCCCTGCAGACCATCCGGTTATCCAGATCGAATGTCCGTTTATTGAAGAATGCAACACGTGACAGTGTGCTGGAAATGTGCCCTACTCGTCGGTAGGCTACAAGTCCACTTAATACGCCCAGATAACGGGATTGCCTGTAGCTGGGAAAATCTCTTCATGACTACTGAATCATTCTAGTCAATTAGCCTTAGTCAATTTCAGTAGGTACCCCTGACCGTGGTACTCAGGGATCCCCATCCTAGACATGATGCAAGACAGTACCAGTTTATTTGTACAAACACAATCGCCCACGGTGTCCAGGTCTTTCATACTTGTCATGTCAGGCTAGCTGTCATAATAGCATGTCGAGATATATCATGTCAGTTTACTTGTCAAGAGTGCGCCACAGCGGACCACTATCGTGTTATATTCTTACCTTATCATGAATGAGAGAAACTTACATAAAATAACTAGTGACATCACTACAAGAAAAATGCTCATTTACGGCGCGCGAAACACGCCGTAAATGATCTTTCACGGCGTACTTTTTTATGCCGTAAAAGGTCATGTCGTAAATGAGCCTATTATTTACGGCGCGAATACAAACGCTGTAAATAACCATCGCTATCCTTTTACGGCGTGCACTAGAACGCTGTAAATAACCATCGCTATCCTTTTACAACGCGCATAAGAACGCTGTAAATAACCATCGCTATCCTTTTACAACGCGCATTAGAACGCTGTAAATAACCATCGCTATCCTTTTACAACGTGCATTAGCACGCTGTAAATGACAATCGCAATCCTTTTACAACGCGCATTATAACGCTGTAAATGACAATCACTACTTTTTTACAACAAACATTAGCATGTTGTAAATGCTCTCGCTATCTTTTAGAGTGCGTATTTCGAACGCTGTAACTGACCCTCTTAATCTTTTACAACGCATTTTCGACCGCCGTAAATGACACCCACAACCATTAATGTTCATTGGTTAGGACAACAGCAGCAATGCGTACACGAATCAAACAATTAAGATGGGAGAACAAATACAATACCAACAACCATTAATATATAGTAAAGCTTCTGCCATGTGCAACCAAAATGACCTCCAATTCACTTTGACACAAATGCAAGTGCCAAACACACACACACACACACACACACACACACACACACACACACACACAAATATATATATATATATATATATATATATATATATATATATATATATATATATATATATATATTCAGTTGCATTCCAAATTCAAATGGCACAATTGCAAGCAAACCAAAATTGAATAAAGCTTTTGCCAAGTGCAACCAAAATTATATTTCAAATTCAAATGGTCCAAATACAAGTCTCAAACAAATATTCAAGTGCAACCAAAATGGGAGTTCAAATTAAAATGACAAAAATACAAGTTTCAGTTGATAAGATCTCCTTGTCAGTGCCTTGCTTACTGAAATAAAACTCACATCATCTCTCTCTTTTTCGGTACTTGATAAGATCTCACTGAGTTCCTGACATTGCAATTATAACATTGTGTTAGCACCCAAAGAGAAAAACTATGATGTACGATAATGAGATTGAATCTTAAATTACTTTTGAAGTAGAACATCAATGCATCATGTAGTCCAGTTAAAAGAAAGGAGAGAGCAAAAGTTTGACTGTAATTATAACAAGTCTCAGATCAGCTGTAAACACAACACAAAGGGAATCGAATGCAATCTACCTTAGCATATGAAGGTTGTATAAAGGTTTTCAGATATTTATTAGATACAAGTGAGAAATCAATTCTAGAAGTTCTATTAATTGGTAAGCCTGAAGTTGAAAAAAAGAGGACAGTCTGTATACAAGAGGAAATAAATTCAAGTACTATGCATATCATATTTTTATGGTAACATTAAAGAATATATGTGAAACGCATTGTAAGGGAACAACAATTTTCCACCTACAATATTGTGCAACTGAAGTATTTTGAAAGATCCTATAATCAAGATAACATAATCAGCTAAAACCTTCTCATGGTGCAACTGAAGCTGATAATGTTTCGGTTAGTAATTCCTAAAGAGTATATTAAAAGTTGGGTAAAACAAGCACTCCACAAAATCCTAAGAGATTAGGACCGTAGAATGTTTGCTGTGAAAGAACTAGGATATCAAGAGGAGGAAGAGCAGATTCAGGTTGTAGTATGGTTAGTACCTGAGAGCAAGACCTAACAAAACTTCAAAGAGGAAAGAGGTTGTAGTATAAAGGAACATGAATGCTATAACAAGATTGCATAATAATAATATCATATTGAGTTCCAAGACAAACCTCATAGAGTGTCTGTCAACATTCATGTTCATTGTCCAGATTTTGTTCCTTAACCTATAGAAGAAAAAGAATCACATAGTTTAAGAATGCTTAAGAATCGCACAATTTTAGAAATATGTAAGAATAACACAATGGTACCTCAAATAAAGAAGCCTAATCCAATTTTATATATTTGATGGGCCATGCAATCGTACTTTGTTCAGCACAAGCAAGTTTACCGAACTCAGTTGTTGGTCGATACAAAACAATGTTATCAATCACATTGCGAACCCAAACTTTCCAACAATCATGGCCTAAAGGAACATGATGGACCAATACACTTGGATCTGTTGAGGCAATTTCAGCGGTAGCAACAACAACTTCATCTTTCGAAAACCAACTAAGCAATTTGCACATCTTATTCTCAAGATTAGAGCCTTTAGCAACACTTGCTAATTCATTTTGTCTTCTTTGTGCTCCTTCACTACCCAGATCTTTTATACTTGCTGCACTTGCTCTGTTGCTTTTTTTGTTTTGTGCTCTTTCGCTAGCAACCATTTGAATGCTCTTATTGCCTTTTTGTTTTCTCTGATCATTTTGTGTTCTCTCATCAGTAGACCTTCGACCAATTATATCTTCCTTTTGTTTACTTTTTGCTCTCTCATTACAAGATAGTTGATCGTTGGAATTTTCTTTTTGTTGTATCATTGGCTGAATGTTGAATACCTGTGTTTTCCTATTATCATTATATTAAGTAGGTCAAATATCAAATTTTGTAATCAAGTACATAAACAAGACCAAATGAAACATCAATAAAGATATTACATAAACTTACCGAGTTACTTCCTCCTTTGTCTAACCGAACAAAAAGATCTTTCACCAAGCCCTTCAAGCTCTCCACTTCATTCTCTAATCTTGTCATTTTATTACCCATATAAATTTGACCATCCACTTTGGAAGGGTTTGCTCCAAATCCATACCCTCTTACTCGTCCTCGTGGATCCGGACCAAGTACTTTTGCAACAGCATCATTTCTTATAGAATTCTTTTGTGAAGGGTCTTCCTCAGCCTTGTATTGCTTGACTTGTTGCTAGATAAATACAAATTGGAGATATATAAATACTAAAATATAAAAACAAACCAAAAGAGATCTTAAATATACAATAAGATAATGTTACCACTATTTCTGAGTCTTGAACTTCCCCTTCTGAATTTGTATTCCGTGCTTCATATGCATGAATCCAAACATCAGCCCTTGAAATTGAATCAGGTGTCGTACTCTTTTGCTTCTGCAAAATAACAAATATATATAATCTAATATATCAAATGTCAAATGCAAACCCCTGCTACTGCTAATGTCAAATGTCAAATGAACCCATTAAACTGAACTGCTCTTTCACACAAAAGCATACTAAGACCCTGAATGGCCAGTGCTTACACATGAAAGCACACTGAACCTGAGAATGGTCAGTATTATTGCAGATCCTATACAATGATTACTAGTCTAAACATGAATATTGAACCTGAACCTGAGAATGACCTGAGAATGGTCAATTATTGCACATGGACTATTTATTGTCAATTATTGCACATGAATATTGAACCTGAGAATGGTCAATTATTGAACATGAAAGCATAATTATTGCACACTGAACCTGAGAATGGTCAGTGCTTACACATGAAAGCACACTGAACCTGAGAATGACCTGACTCAAATTCGATCAAATTTGAAGTTAGCCATGCTCCAGTAGTCATGGTTTGGCACACATGAAAGTTGAAGTTACACATGAAAGCACACTGAACCTGAGAATGGTCAGTGCTTAAAGTCATGGTTTGGCAGAATTGTCTTTTTAATTTACACTGCCAGTCACAAGCCTGGAAGATACAAAGTGAACCCACCATCACACATGTTAGGATACAGTATGTGCAAGTAAATAGGAGTAAATAGGAGTAAAGCACTGACCATTGCCTGTGCAAGTAAATAGGAGTAAAGCAACTGATAATAGTTATCATGTCAACTTTCCCAGAATTTATCTGCAACATGAATATTCACCCTCCAACTTTTATGTCATATATTATTGCAAAGCAAGATACAGAGTGAACCCACCATCACACATGTTAGGATACAGTGTGTGCCACATATTAGCAAGAGGACTCCCATGCTGCTACCTGGCAAACATGTGTGTGCCACACACTCACTCACACATGTCCACAGTCACTCCTTCACTCACTCAAACACACACATGGCACTCACTTATTGCCTGTGCAAGGCCATCTGTGCATAGGCACAAGGCCTGCACATGGGAGGACTCCCATGCTACCTGGCAAACTCGTCTTCAACAACGGCTAGAATCTAAGTATGATAACGCAAACTTAGTTGACCTCTTGAGTAGTCCATGTGGCCTTGAAGTGTAGTGTCTACGCTGCAAGCTTAGTTGGCCTCTTGAACAATTAAAGCAAATTCAATGGCTACTGGAGACTGGTCCAGAGGCATATTGCTCCCAAAATCCATTAGCATAAGACTTGTTTTAATTGCCTCCATTATATTAAAATTCAGCATCTTCTCCATTTTCTGAGTAAAGTCTTTGCTAAGGGGGGCAGACAGACATCTTTGCTACAATAAATTTAAAATATGTTCTAATTGATATAGTACATATGGGAACGTGTCCTTCTCTTCTGCTTTTTGGTGTCAAAGTTTAATGAAAATTAGCAAATTTCTATTATTAAGGAGTGTATTTCTTTTTGCTTCTGTTTCTTTCTTGGTGTCTCATATATGAATGGAATTACTAGCTGACATCTTGTTCTTATCTAGAGTCTATCCTAGTATGCCAACTTTGTGGTGGTTTTCAGGTTGTGTAAGATAACCGGCATGATCATAAGCTATGGTCGTGTCAGGTCCATCTCTTGTGCCTGACCTTGTTTCGGAAGTTAAACTAATCAAGGACCTTATGTAGGTTAGGTTTTAGAAACTGGGTAAATCCTCCTGCATAGCCTTTATAATTTAGTTTACTTCTCATAGGCTGGCTGATCCCTTTTGATTAGGGAACACAAGGATGATAATCTTTATGGTAATAATTTGTATATAATAGATCTTACTATTATTTTCGTAAAGTCCAAGTAAACAATTTTCAGAAGCAATTCGTTATATAGGACTTGTAAAACTGAATATAAGCGTGAGGGGGAGTATCATTTCACATATCACTTAGATTCTTGCGTTATCATACTTGTAATATGTCAATGTGGAACTCAAACACACACATGGCACTCACTTATTGCGTTATCATACTTGTAATATGTCAATGCGGAACTCTTCATAAATTATTCTTACCAACTCGTCTTCAACAACGGCAAAGCTTTTTCTACTTGTATGATGCACCAAACCAACTTGTTTCGCTCGCATCTCTTTGAATTTTTTCAGTTTTTTCCTACCAAAAAGATTAGGGAAGAAAATATTGGTGATATAAAAATATACAAAAAAAAATTGAAGTATGTAATATGAAATCTAAAAACTACAATTACCAAAAAATGAGGACTTGTTCTGGCTTTAATAAAAGACATCCATTTCTCCATAGATTCAATGTTTGTAGGTTTGAGGAGGCTAGCAGCACGTTGTAGGCCTACCACTTCAGCTTGCTTTCTCACTTGTTTCACCAAGTTGGATCTCCATTCTCGCCAAATCTTAAGTAGCTTTTTAAAAGTGTAATCCTTGTGGCACTCATCAATAGCAAAGTTTTGCTACAAAAATATGATCCAAACATGGTGGTTAAATAGTATATAAAATATAAGAAAAAAATCAATAAACTACTAACAACCTTACCGTTATATGTTCCCAAATCTGATCTTTGAAGTCTACTGAGACATCCTTCCATTTAGTCATATTAACTGGTAGTAGCTCTCTTGCCGTCAAGCCAAGGAATGAACTAAACTTTGGAGCATTTTCCTTAATGGCCTGGCCTCTATGGTTGAAATCAAGGGGAAGAGGAGCATGTTTTGCTTGTTTGCTAACTGCCAAACATTTTGCCTTACCCCTAGGTGTTCTTTTTGGTAATGTATTGGATGATGTCTTAGGTGGAGAGTTAGAATCTTCATTAGAAATACCATCCACGATTGGTAATGACCGGTTCTTTTCTTGTCTAGATGCAATAATAGCAGCAATTCGTGAAGCTTTCTGGTGATTTCTGGTTCTCTTTGCAGCAATGTTTGAGCACTTCATCAAACACAAAATTTAAGGTTATGACAATAGATGTACCAGATAAGAAGATACACTTATTCATAAAAACTTTGTTCAGGCTTGGAAGTATGTATTGGTCTGAATGTATATTAATGATTTGTTCTGCAGTTGCAGTACTTATGTACCTGTGTATTGGAGTGCCAGTGATTGTGCACCTGTGTTTAACAAGCTACATGAGTGTTCAGTGTGTATGAGGGTGTCCTAGAGTGCTTAATGTGATCCTGACTGCAAGTAAAGACAGTAATATTATTCAATTGAGACATTATGTCATGTAAGACTGATACAACATGGCCTAACCCACACTCGAGCCTCCCTACTTATCTCTCAAAGGCTGTTGTAGGGAAGAGTGAATATAAAGCCTTTGATTCCCTCTAAGTGACTGAACGCTAAGGTGGAAATGAATTGATCAACCCATGGACTGATCAGTGGCTAACCTAGGAATTGACCAAAGATATGAAGGGACTGAATATAGTATGCAGTTGGAGTATGCAGTTGCTGATACAAAGTCGAATTTAAGAACTGAACAGGAAATAGACTGAACCTAATGTAGAGGACTGAACAGTAAAGGAGTAAGACTTTACATGTTCAGTTTGAGGGCTGATCATATGGAAGATAGGACAGTTTTACTGATACGAAAAGAGGAAAAATCTAAACAATAGAGCAAAGTGACTGAACATACACTATAGGTCTAAACTAAAGGTTCAATATCTGAACTTACAATAGCATGGACTGAAACATATTAGACTAGTATGTGGACTGCACTTACAGGTGCAGGACAGATCATTACAATGGACCAAGGAGGATAGAAACATACTAAACTCAAACCAAAAGGGCAATTAAGCTAAGGCTAGGGCTGAACCTATAAATGAATGTATTGAATTAAGGAAGGACTGAACAAAATATTCCCACAAGTGACTGAAACACAGTCCACACAAGTCCAACCCAACCAACTGCCCAAAAGGGGATATCCCATATGCAGGTTATGCTTCAAGGCATCAGTTTTAGTATTGAATCAGATAATGACAACCAAGGCCATGGCATCCCATATGCAGGTTATGCTACAATATATGATATCCGTATGATGTACTCAGACAAAAGCTACAGAATATGAGAAATTACTACATTTGTGAAAGGTGGAAGAAAGTTTCCATTGTGAACTCACAGCATTTCCAAACAAGTTATTTTGCTGAATATCCATTTGGTTTACTCAAAAGCTGTAGCAGATAAGAAATTACTGCATCTGTGAAAGTTGGAAGATGTTTCCATAGAGGATTAAGTAGCCCTTACAGAACCAATCAGAGCCACAGATTCCGACAAAAAAGATTACAGAACCAAACAGAGCCACGGATTCGGACAAAAAAGAAATTACTGCATATGTGAAAGTTGGAAGATGTTTCCGACAAAAAAGATTATGGTACTAATTGCTACAATATATGGAAACTGTTAGGCAGTTACTAACGAACATAGGAGATGGCCCTTACAGAACCAAACAGAGCCACGGATTCAAGTAGCCTGCCCCCAAGTATATTAGACAATATATGATATTTATATATGGTCATATGTGAATGTAAATTAAAAATAAAGCACCTGATGATATTGGACTTTAAATGATATATATACAGAAATTTCAGTGCGCATACTTGGATGTTACAAATTGTAGTTCATCACAAGTAATTATTAAGGTGTAAGGTTAATAATATAAGAGCTGGGGTCAGAAATTAACACAGAAAAATCAAAAGCAGAAGAAGAAAATATTGAGATTAGCACAATTTTTCTTCTTCTCAGAACTGATTGTGAACAATAATCAAGTGCCAATAGAAATCAAATTCACAGAAGGTTTACGAAAAAAAAGGGCATTGTTGGCCAACCAACCCAACCAACTGCCCAAAAGGGGATATCCCATGCTGCCACATGTTGCCATTGCAGCTGCAATGCAAGGCCAGGGCATAGATCAAGGGATCAATGAAGGACAATTAAGTGGCCTCTTAAAATCCTTAAAAGTTATTAAACTGACCTAAATTTAGACCGCCTCCAATTGAATCTATTTCAAATCCAATTGAAACAATGTAAAGGAAATAATGTAAGGAGCATATGTATATATGAAAGTTCAGTTGAACTTACTTCTTCACCATTTTTAGCCATCTTATTGACCAAATATTTATTTTTAGACAATTTGATCAATCTTCAGAGACTTCACCGTCTTCGCTATCAGTCTGTTAACAAAACATAATAATTTATTAGGCTCATAAAATAGACATATTCTAAAGGCAATAACGCATGCTCAATATTGACAATTATAAAAAATGGCATTGGTATGATTACCGATACATAAGATAGTTCCTCATGATCACGTGTTGCACAATTTTTGTCATCAATATCCAAGTCAAGTTGTGATACATCTAAAGGGGTGCATGGTATGTATTCATTCATGCTATCCGTCTCATTCTCATAAAAACCTCTTTGTGGTGCTTTCAATACAACATACCAATTTGATGTGCCTGACTCTCTTGAATAAAATACTTGTTTTGCTTGTGATGCAAAAATAAATGGATCCCTCTCAAATTGATGTTGTCCTTGGTGGAGGTTAACTAATGTAAACCCATCTTCAACTTTGATACCATTTTTTATATTTGCCCAATCACAATCAAATAAAGGTATTTTAAATTTGTAATAGTCTAGCAACATGATATCTTTTATGACACCATAGTAAGTTACTTTCCCTATTACTTGTGAAGCGTCTTTCGCACTTGCTCGGCACATTGTTTCTGCTTCAATAGAAACTCCAGAATTTAGTGTACTTTTCTCGACATCCTTTGTGTGAAATCGATTTCCATTGATAATGTAACCAGAATAGAACTTTACTTCCTTCTTAGGCCTACATGCAAGCCATCTAACAATATCTGACATTGGACCACTACTGCCACTTCTAGCTTCATTTCCCAGCCATTCACTAAACGCGTTCATATGTCGCTTTTCTAAAAGAGATTCATTCTTGGCCAAACGTTTATCTAAACGTATAAGCTGCTCTTTATGCATTCTGGAACAACAAAAAAATGATAATTTAGAGTGTGAATAATGAGAATTAAAAATTGAAAACATAAATTTACTACTTTAGAATTATAACGTACTCTCTCCATGGATCAACTTCTGCAGTATTCTTCAACATATAACGATGGGCAATCTCTAGCATAGAAGAAGTCATTGAGTTTTTTGTCCTACCTTGCCCAAGTGGCCGCCCTTCTACTATTGTTCTATCTTCAAAATCCTCATTGCGCCTATGTTGATGTCCTATATCAGCTGCTTGTTTTATGTACCCAGAACAAAAATGTGTCAACTCATCAGCTAAATACTTCTCTGCTATGCATCCTTCGGGATTAGAACGATTCTTAACATATCCTTTTAGGACCCTCATATACCTAATCATGATTAAAAAATAAACGTAAGCTTTATAAACAATCAAATTAGGCTATAATTAATATAGGATTATACCATAAACATTGATCCTCACCTTTCAAAAGGGTACATCCATCTGAAAGGTACCGGTCCAGCAATCAGTGCTTCTTGTCCAAGATGAATAGTTAAATGGATCATAATATCAAAAAAAAGACGGAGGAAAGAACATTTCCAACATGCACAAAGTCTCGACAATTTCATCTTCAAGAATCTCTAGTTTATTTTTATCAAGTACCCTTTGACATAATTGATTAAGAAATGCACAAAGGCGAAAAATAGCAAACCTTGGTCCTTGAGGTAAAAGTCCTCTCAATGCCACAGACAACACTTGTTGTACTAAGACATGACAATCATGGGACTTGAGGCCATAAATCTTGTGATCTTGTAATGACACTCGATTTGCAATGTTAGAACTATAGCCATCTGGAAATCTCAAATTTGCTAATCTCTCACAAAATATATGCTTCTCTTTCTTTGAAAGTACGTACGGAGGTATAATACCTTTAGAAGTACTAATCTTATCATTTTTGAGATGCAATTTTTTTCTGATGCCCATGACCTTCAAATCTTTTCGAGAATTCAAGTTGTCTTTCGTTTTTCCCTTTATATTCAATAGAGTGCCAATAATACTCTCACAAATATTTTTTTCAATGTGCATCACATCCAAATTGTGCCGTAATAGTAAAATCTGCATTATGAACCAAATACATATTAAATTCAACAACTAATAATATGAAGTTTTTTCAAAGTTAAAAATCAATGAAGGGAAAAATACCTCCCAATATGGTAACTCAAAGAAAATAGATTTCTTTTTCCATCGCTTTGTAAGCTGTGTAGGATCATCACCATCATTAAAATCGATGTCTTTATTTCTCTTCCTTCTGTTTTCATGTTGCTGGTTCTTCGACTTTCCCCAAACATTTACAATGTTGTTGACCACTTGAAGAACTTCTGAACCGGTTAATTTTTTAGGCCTCAATCGATGTTCTTTGGTTCCATCAAACCAAGCTGCTTTCAACCTCAATGGATGATTAGGTCGAAGAAAAATTCTATGACACATGTAAGCAAAATTTTTTTCCATTTTTCAGCCATTTTGAGCATGTCTGAACACCATACACAGGACATGCCTTCTTACCCTTTGTAGAATATCCTGATAAATTTCCATATGCTGGAAAATTATTTATTGTCCACATCAAGATAGCTCTCAAATTAAATGTGGTCTTAGTGAATGCATCATACACACTAACTCCGTTGACAAATAACTCCTTTAAATCTTCTATAAGTGGTTCCAAATATACATCTATATCATTTCCTGGTTGCTTCGGACCTGGGATAAGTAATGTTAACATTAAATTTTCTTTAGACATGCATAAAGATGGGGGAAGATTATAGGTAACCAAAATTACTGGCCAGCAACTATATCTGGAACTAAGATCACCAAAGGGATTAAATCCATCGGATGAAAGACCAAGCCTGAGATTACGAGGATCTGATGCAAAAGTTGGAAATTTACTATCAACCTTCTTCCATGCAAACGAGTCAACTGGATGGCGCATCATACCGTCCTGACTTGTGTTATTATAATGCCATGTTAGTTGTTCTGCCTTTTCAGATGACTTAAACATTCTCCTAAATCGAGGTACGACTGGAAAGTACCTCAAGACCTTTGCTGGAATTCCTTTATGAACCTTTTAGTACGCTTATTAATCTTCCATCGCGATTCACCACATTTTGGACACATCTCCATATGTTCAAAATTCTTTCTAAATAGACAACAGTCATTAACACAAGCATGTATCTTTTCATACCCTAAATCAAATGCCTTGAGAAACTTTTTCATAGAGTATAATGAATTTGAAAGTATGTTATCATTTGGTAGAAGATCCCGAATGATGTCAAGAAGTTCATCAAAACCAGTATCAGATAGGCTATACCTAGCTTTATACTTGTATAAGATAACCGTTGCAGACATCTTTGTGATAGTACAACCTGAATATAAAGGAAGTTCTGCCTCCTCTACTAAATCTTTCAAATCAGGCTCTATTCTTTCATCTGTAGGTTCCATACCATCATCATCATCAAAAAGTGCATCTTTGTACATGTTATAGGTCTCTGGAAACGCTATATTTCCATCTTCTAATGTATTTGGCTTTTCTCCATGAAAGACCCATGTAGTGTAACGAGGATGCATACCATTTATGACCAAGTGATCATATATGGTATCAAAATTATGGTATTGTAGGTTCATACAACGGCTGCAAGGGCATTGAGTCTTTTGTAGATCCACATTACTTGCTTGAACCATATCCACAAATCTCCTTGCACCATCATGATAGTCTTTACAAGTTCTAAAGAAACAAAAAAAAAACAAGAGAAGAGAAGCAGAAGAAAAAAAATCAATATTTTTTTACAAAGAAATGACATACTATGTATATCCATAAGATTATATAGTTTAAGAGTTTTAAAAATAACCTTGATAGATGTATCCAACTTTTATCCATGATGTCTCTATTTTCTTTGGAGATCCTCCTTAACTTTAATATAGAAATTCTACAAATATATTTTTCAAGATAGTAAAAAATACAATAACAGAATATATTTAATGTTAAAAAAGTAGTGGATACGAAGGATATAGAACTAAATCATACTTACAAAGTAATAAAAGATGTTTGCTACTCTTCCGAACCCATTTGCAGTAGTCTGTTAACACCTAAAAAATTAATAATAATATCAGTCTATTCTAAAATGAATCGATATGCATTGATAGAAGCAAACATACACTACACCAAAACAAGATTTTCCTAACACAGATTTTTTTAAATTCCTAACGGTTTTTTACAGTTACCAAATTCTAACAATAAATAACTGTTAGAAACAAAAAAACTGTTAGGATAATACAAAGCATAAATTTTAATTTTTTTTTACAAATGTTATTATTTTACCAACGGTTGTAGCTGTTACTAACACTAACAAAAATATAAAAAAGATAAAAGCTTATCTCACATGAGTTCCAGGTGACATAAGGAAGTGTTAGGACTAGAAAGGATTTCAAATCATCCATTCTTGTGTTGTTTTTTCAAAAGAAATGGTTTAATACTTGTGATTTATATATGTCAACCGACACCATATTTGTTGCCATCAGCAAAACCTAAGCCTACAGGAGGAGGTCAAAAGAAGGACGTCTCCAAAAAGGTTTGCCTTGATTGTTCAATACTTGTTGGTTTGATTCTAGCCATTTCTTTTTATATGCTATGTTCCTTATTTTGGCATCAATCATCAGCTATGGTTATTCTTTTTAACATATAATAGTTGTAATCTACTAAATGGCTTGAGTGACTTATACTTCTACCTTTTTAATGGGCCATGAAAGAAGGGTTCTTGTTTTCTTACTTGGACCAATCATTCATTTGTGCATGTGATTGAGATAGATGCTATTCATATATCTATATGAAGATGGTCTGAACAAAAAAAGTATGTTTCTGGAGTATATGTGATAGTAACATACCCATGAAGTTGAAAAAAAAGAGTTCTTTTAAAATATCACTCTAATACCAATACTGTTAATGTGTCAAATGTTTGTGACAGATGCAAGTTCAAAAAATGAGAATAGTAAATTGTGTAGGTTGACATGGATGTAGAAGTTAGGATATAATGTGAAAACATTCATGGGGAGTTAGAATAAACTTTAGTTGATGGTAAATTGAGAAAGTGATCTTTCTAGGCAGTTTGGATGTATAAAAGTAGCTTGGGTGAGCTGTCTACGAACTATAGGATAGAAGTTTAAGAGCTTTATGTAGACTTGAAGGATCTTGTGGACTCTTTGTCAACTTCTTTTGCTACTATCATCAGCTATTTTTCAGCAAAAGTTACTCATGGTATATGGATCTGCCATTGTGATATGGTATTTAAACTGATTCATTTGGACAATTTGGGAATGGTCCGGTTGCATATTCTTTCACTGTAATATATCCAATATATAACTTATGAACATTATTTCTATTTTAAATGCAGCACATACTCGATATTCAATGAAGATTTTATGGAATTACCTAGTATACTTGCCATTGCCACCTTTTAGAGGAAAGCCTCTTTTTGCCACTCCTTCAATCCAATAAAGGTCATTAGGAAGATATCAAAATGTTGTAAAATCTTGCCTATTCTTTTTGTGTCTCTATCACAGATTAGAGTTAACACTTTTTAATAGGGGAAAAGGCATGAAGGATGTTAATGATGTGTTGAAGCAAGATGTTACAAGTTATGCTCTTTTTGCTCTTGCAGTTCAATGGTGAACTCTACCTATTGGCTATTGACGAAGGTTATATAGACCTACCTGGATTTAGTTTAGGAAAAGTTAAATGAGGTATGTTGCATTTTCTACAATTTTTTGCAATTTCTATAATAATTTGTTTTCTATGAAAAGATTGGGTAAAACTTCTACTTGTAATATTGTCATGTATTTTTATTGATTCTATTGAGTTTTTAAAAGAGAACTTTGTCTTATTATTTTCAAGGTCAATGGAGATACAATGTTCATGACTGGAAACTTCAGGAAATTCAAGATTGATAATTAAGTCAATGATTTATGGGATGAGAAAATTGCAATGTCTAGTATTGTTGTATGTGTTATGTTAGAATGTTCTTTGAGATTTTACCAAGATACAAGTTTTAATTGGTTTTCTCATGACAGGATTATCTTGCAAAATTCTGGAATGTTCAGAGGAAACAAGCTAATCTTCTGAGTATGTATTTGTACAACTCAGGTATTTATCAAATATAGTTCGTTTAAGGTTTATCCCCATATTGATTTTGACATGTTGGGTATGATCCAGTTGATTAGATTGTAGATTGAATATTTGACTGATTGTTAGAGTTTATAATGGTGCTTTATCAATCTAGTGAATTCTCACTAAGAATCTTACATAACCATGTTCTAGACTTAGTTTCAATCAGGAAGTTCAGTTATCTAATTTAAAATGGTTTAGTGGTGAATTAAAACCATAGACAACAAGGTCAAGTTTGCATGTTGTGATATACTATAGTTTGTTTCAAATTGTGATATGCAACATTTGCGAAAACTTTACTAGCAGCGATCTTTTTTGTTTATTTGACAGTTTCATTCTTAACATTCATAAAGATGCCTCATGTTGACATATTTTCATCATTTTGACTGTCAAATAGATAAAAATGTTACACCAGTATCCACTAGTATCACTTGTTAAACCCCATGCCTCTGCCTCCCTCTTATCATAGATCCTTGTCCTAAGGTCGGTTACCTTGTCCACTAAAGATACCCATTCATGCTCTCATCAGCATTTTGAGATACATCAAATAACTCCCAGAAATTGGTGTAGTGATAATAATATCAGTTTACTCTTAATGTTCCAGAAATTGGGGTGTAAAAAAAAGCTGGAGAAGAAGTAAATGTTCCAGAAATCAAGATCCATCAACCACGTTGATGGAGATCGATATGCATTGCTAGAAGCAAACATAATAATATCAGTTTACGAAGGATAGAGAAGCATAGTAGAGATCGATCAACCACGCTGATGGAGATCGGGTGTAAAAAAAAAATCAAGATCCATCAATTTACTCTTAATGTTCCAGAAATTGGGGTCGTTAGCGAGATCGGGTGCAAAAGGATTTCTAATAAAACTATCATTTTAAACATCGTATTAAAAACTAAAACGAAGAATAAATAATTCAAGATCTGAAGAACGAAGATGAGATCGAGTTATGAAAAGAAATTCGAACCTGGAGAAGAAGTAAATCTACCGATCCCCTTCGGCTTGATCTCCCTTCTGCCAAAAGAACAACTTCGGGCAAATTTTGTTAGATCGGGGGGGGGGGGGGGCGCTTGATCTCCCTTCTGGAGCCGCAGGGGGGCGGGGGGGGGGGGGGGGGGCTTGATCTCCCTTCTGGAGCCGCGGGGGGGCTTGATCTCCCTTCTGGAGCTGCGGGGGGGCGGGGGGGCTTGATCTCCCTTCTGGAGCTGCGGGGGGCGGGGGGATAGTTGTGAAAAAGGAAAAGAAAAGCTGTAGGGGAAATAAAACTTAGGGCAAAAGAACAAGCTGTAGGGGAAATAAAACTAATTAGAAGCTGTAGGGGAAATTTTGGCAGTAAAATTTTTTTGGTGGGAAATAAAAGTTGAAAGAGGGAATAGTTCCTTAGGGCAAATTTTTAGAGGGAGGAAATTTTGACAGGGGGAAATTTTTTGGTGGGAAATAAAAGCTGAAAGAGGGAATAGTTCCTTAGGGCAAAATTTTAGAAGCAAGCTGCAGATTTATTTTCTTTGATGAGTGTTTTATTAAATGATTTTTCAACCACAACATGCTTTAATGCATGCCGTAAATGAGCCTATTATTTACAACTTGCACATATGCATGCCGTCATTGTCGACTCATTTACAACGCGCAAAAATGCATGCCATAATTGCAGACTCATTTACAACACGCAAACATGCATGCCGTAATTGAGTATTCAATTACGGCGTGCCTATCAAACACGCCGTAAAAAAGACAAATTTCAACTCTTTTACGGCATGCATATTTGCACGCCGTAAATGAGTATCATTTACAACGCGCAGCAACTGTACGCCGTAAATTGTGCGCTGTAAATACTACATTTTCTTGTAGTGCATATTCTTGAAGCCAAGGAAAAGATCTACAACTTTCATGTTTTGAGTTTTTCAAGATTCTAGCTACAAAATAACTTAAACAAGCAAAAACAGTAAAATAGAACAATTTCGGCGCATGAGATTCCTGCACAATCGGCGCGTGGGATTCCTGCACAATCGGCGCGTGGGATTCCTGCACCATCGGCGCGTGGGATTCCTGCACCATCGGCGCGTGGGATTCCTGCACCATCGGCGCGTGGGATTCCTGCACCATCGGCGCGTGGGATTCCTGCACAATCGGTGCGTGGGAATCCTGCGCAATCGGCGCGTGGGATTCCTGCGCAATCGGCGCGTGGAAAACTCACGTTGCGTCTTCAGTACATGCGCATAGGGAACCTACGCGCATGACACGCTCGGAGTTAAGGGATACGTTGCCGGGACTTCACAGCGCATGGCCTCCCGGGCGCATGGGGGTCATCGTCCCCAAACAGCAAGTTCAGCCATGAAAGTTCCGAAAACTTGTCATGGCCATAACTTCCTAATCCGAAGTCGAAATCAAGCGAAACAAAAGCCAAAACCGCATGAAATTGAATTCTCTTCAACATAGAACCATTAGTTTTCAAAAATAACCAAGTTTTAGAGATCAAAACTAAGAAAACCGAAAAGTTACAAACTTAGATCTACAAGAATTCATCCATCAAATCCAAAAATGTCAAGTTCTAAAGAGGCTTAGAATCAAGTAAGGAAGAGAATGGAACAATAAAACTTGAGATCCATCATGAAGCAAGTTTGCACTTGCCTAAGCTCTCTCTCTCTCTCTCTCTCCTCTCTCTCTCTCTCCTCTCTCTCTCTCTCTCTCCTGGTGGTTGAAGAAGTAATGGTGGAGAAGAAGAAGTAAATGAAGAGAGAGAATGAGGGAATGGGTTAATAAATGGTGATGGTGGTGGTAGGTAGGGGTTCTCCCCTTGGTTCATGATGAACCAATAAACAACCCAAGCCGAACCAAGCCAACCCAAACAAGCCGAACCAAGCAAGGAGACATAAAATACGAGTCAAGATACGTATACGTATTCCAAATGCGTAATACGAACCACGGTCATTACAGTCCTAAAGAATTTGAATATTAAGATAGACTGTGAACGAAGTTGGCAATACTCCTTAATGTTAGGACTGCCAACTTTGTTGGGCTGTCCTGAAGTAAAATGTGGAATGCCTTTTAAAATTACCTTAATATATCACATTCTCTCCATTCAAGTGCAAGGAAAATTATTGATTTCTTGAAGCATTTGTCAAGTCCCTTGTTAGCAATTCGACAAACGAAAAAAATTCGGGACGACAAAAGTACGAGTATAGATTGGCTCAGTACAAATAAATATGTTCAAAAATTCGGTCAAAAATACGAAAAAAAGAAAATATTGAGGTTAGAAACTTCATATTTTTAAATATGCTGTCAAATTTGGTTAATTAAATAGATTCCCACCACGTTTTTTGTCAATTTTTTTAAATAATTTATACAGAACGTGATTAAAACTTCGCATGCTTAAAAGTTATGTAATTATTTGAATCTGTCAAAAGTACGCAAGTATTATACGTTTCTGAAAGATAACAAAAAAATTCGTGTATAATACGAGTTTTATTCGGGTGATTGCTAACAAGGGTCAAGCCGGAGAAAATGACACCTAAAAAAAATTACAAGGAAAATTATTGATTTCTTGAAGCCATATATAAAATGCGCAAGGAAAATCTTGAGGGGGTTATGGAGGAAGGAGAAGAAAATTAATTTCTCCACCAACGTCAATCTCGACGTAGTCTACACCTCCGCCATCCTCTCCGACGTCACCAAGACCGTTGCCAGCCTCATCGGCAAACCGGAAGCCGTCAGTCTCTCAATTTTCTTGATTCCGTCATTTTTTTTTTCGTCAAAAATTTCCCATTGAAATTTCCTATGCCAATGTCACATTTCACTTCGATTCCGCTCAAGCCGATAAGCCTTAGGGTTTGCTTGGTAACGGTGTTTTGGGGTATTTTTGAACCGACCGTTTATGAAAACCCCCTGCTTGTTAATTTTTTTGAGGCACCGGTTTTGGTTGGTTCAAAAATCCCCCAAAACCGGTGTAATGTATTTTTGGGTGGCTTTATAAACACCCAAAATCGGTGAGTTTTGAGTGGCTCTATTTTTTTTATTCCATTTATATCCTCACAAAAATATATATAATTATAACTATTGATACCCTTCCCTATTTAATTTATTCGTGTAAAAAACTTTCAGAACCGCTCGTTAGTAAATTACCAAGCATGGATTGGACTGGTTTAAAAGCCGCTACTTAAAAACATCCAAAACCGGACCCCTCATAACCGCTCATAACCGGTACTCTAAAAATACCTCATAACCGCTACCCCTACAATTGCCAAGCAGACCCTTAGGCGAAGATGGCGATGCTTTTGATATGGGTACGGGCACGTATACCACAAGACATAATAGTGATACCAACATGTACATGGGAGTGATATTGGTGTGTCCTAGTGTATTTTGTGGTGCCTATGTCGTGTCGGATACGTGTCCTAGATGATGTGGCACGGGCGTGATCTGTTTTAGAGAGTATCAGATCCTAACGACATAATTAGTGGCAATATGTATAGGTACGAATACAAAGAGCTAGCAACTTATATTAGGAGGTGTTAGGTTTTCCGAGGGTTATATATTTTGGATTATATGAAGCTTCGAGCTTCTTTTGTTTCTTGCAAAATGTACTTCTATATGTGTGTTTTTTTTTTCCGTGTTTTACAATCTAGGAATCATGAGAATGCTAAGATGGACGAGTGATGATAGCAAAATGCTAAGGTGGATGAGTGATGAAAGTCAAAAAAATTCCTAAAAGATAGTATAAGAGGATGAGTGACAATAGAAATACAATAAAAATAGGATAAGAAACGAGTGCTATTCGTAAGAAGTTTTGGGTGTGACCAATTAATGAAGGGAAAAAATTGCCTTAAGTGGTTTAGACGTGCAACATAGACCAATAGATGTTCCAATAAGGAGGAGCGAAAGATTGCTATGACTAAAGGTAGACCTAGACGAACATGGACTGCAGTTTTAAAGAAGTATATGGCTTTTGTGAGTATTACAATTGTCATGAATCCCTAACATAACTGAATAGAAGAAATGATTCAAACTGCCGACTCAAAAAATTTGGATAAAGGTTTTCTTGTACAATTTTGGAATCATGAGCAGGACACAAATACTCCGAAAAAAATCACTAGGACATGCTAAAATCACTATCTTGTTTTTGTCGTTGTATTCGTCCAATATAGGTTACAATTGGTTTTTACTGTTGTGCATCATTTTATAAGTTGTTCATATGAAACTTTCTAAGTAGTTATCTAGTATAGACTACTAAGAAAATAAACCTGCATTTTTATTACTACTGTTATTTATATCGTGCATAAATCCATACTTAGATTAGACATACTTTTACTTTCTTATTTCTCTTGAGAAAAATTTGAAAGATACCTATAGAGTTGAAAAGAAATTCTCTAAAATTGCTATAAGACCGACAATGCTTTATGGATCAGAGTATCGGACAACTAAAAAACAACATTTTCCAAAAACATAGTGTAGCCGAAATGAGACTGCTGAGATGGACGAGTAGCAATACATTAAATGATAGGATAATAAATGATTGTATCCATGAGAAGTTAGAGGTGGCAACAATTGAGGACAAGATAGAAAAAATTGACTTAGGTGGTTTGGACATGTGCAACACAAACCTATAGGTGCTCCCATAAGGAGGATAATAATACGGTAGTTAATGGAGCCACTAAGATTAGAGGTAGGCCTAGACGAACATGGTTCAAAGTGTTAAAGAAAGATATGATTTTGTTAGCGTTAAAAGTGGACCTTACAGAGCCGAATGGAAGAAGACCTAGAAGAGGATTCAAACATCCAACCCCAGAAATTTGGGGTGAAGCCTTTCTTTTTTTTAATTTTGTTGTTGTTATGATCTATCGGGAGTATGGTCCTAGCAGCCCACAGTAATTTTGTATATCTTCCACTGCACTATGCCACATTAAGCACACTTGAAAGGACAAACTATTCTAGGATTTTAATTTCACAATATGGTTACTATAAAAGTTCAAATGTATACCTAAACATAGATTTATTTCCTTGGCTACATTTGTTAACCTCCATCAATTTGACAACTTTGATCAATATTCATTTTGGTCTACCTGTCACATAGTGGTGCCTTCGGTCATAATCTTATCACTTGTACCATCCACGTCTCTGTTGCAGATATCCAAACGATATCAGTGAATTTCACACCTTCGACAATTTTACCTCAGGACATGTTTCTGAAAGACTTATCTTGTGCTATCTGGTAAGAGGAATGTGAACGAACTCCTTAAACTCTAACCTCCTAGTTTCACTGTAAAATTTGATCTGCTTGTTAGGCCAATAGGTTAACCAAATCCAGCATCTGATTTCCCACTCCATCGTCTTCCCTGCAGCTTCTCCACACACCTTCCATGAAACACTGTCCCCATACTCATCTCCTGCAAACACGACACCTCCTTGTTTTGTGAAAGGCCTATAAACGGTTGAATACCTGTTCCTAAACCATGATCTTGGCTGAAAGATAGCACATTTGTAAGGCTTGGAAGAGAACACTTCTCTCCCATTCACCCCATCATGTAAGGTCCAATTCAAAATAGCACTATTTCCGTGGACAGATTGTTCAAATTTCCATGGCTTCATTGACACAGTTACAGTTTCTGTGGCCGAGACTTTTAATCCCAAGGAGCTTGGTGGATCAAATGAGCTTTCTAGCCCCTTCTCCAGGCCGAGTTCATGGGTAGGATTATCAGAAGATTTGCCTACTGAAACTGACAATACATCAGTTTGTAGGGTTGGAGTGAGCTGTAGATATACACGAGAAGGGAAGTGTTTCTCCTCAGACCCATATCCTTGTTTGTTCATTAGAGTTTCAGAAATCAGTGAGCTCACGTCACACCTGTCGCAAGGAAAGGAGAATCATTTAGGCTACTCAACTCTTCAAATTTAGTGGAACAAGTGAAATACTATACTGACCTTATGTTGTCAACATTCACAACCACATCAATCCAGTTCTGTCGGAAGCTAACTTTGTAAGCAAATTGGAAGACACCCTCAACTTGTTGGTAGTTCAAAGAGCATATCAGACGGTTATCGTGGGTCGTGCTACTTGGGTCTTCAACTCTCATGGCTATGATTGGGCAATATAACTGCACTTTCCACAGCCTGCTTGCGGAGATAGCATAGGAAAATAATGGTGAGCGTGATGTTGAAGAGCAATTTGAGCTGTGGAGTTCTGTCATCCAGTTGGTGATGGCCAGATTCACTGATCTCATCCATTGCTCTTCGAGGTTGGATCCAAGGATTCTCAGTAGTAGTTTTATTGCTTCTTTGAAAATGGAGCTGGTTACTTGCAGAGTCAGTGTGTTTATACACTTGTCTCGGAGATCCCTAGGAGCTTCATAGATGCAGACTAGGAAAGTTAACGTGAGAAATGCTGAGTTGAAGATAGCAGCAAAATCTTCATCAATTTGGAATGGTGGAAGTCGAAAGGACGATTTCTTGTTGGAGCCATAACTAAGGACCCCAATAATGATGTCAAAGAATAGATGAAGTGAAGCTTCTTCACTGAAAAGCTGGTGTGCTTTGTTTTCTAGGGGGAAGGACTTGGAGGTCCAAAATGGGATGGAGTTATTGAAATTTGTTGATGATATGGAGAAGGTGATGTATGGGTTTCTGCTTTGGAGATTTCTATGGCTTGAGAGATCTAATGATGCCTGTGCTGATTCTGAGGTCACAATGCTAAGTGACATGGAATCTGTGCACCATTGGGTAATTGGAGGGAGGCTGGTGACCCATCTCCATGCATCAGGAATACAACTATAAGCCATGTTAGGATTGACTATAACACCACTATGATTTGTTTAAATATTCTAAGAGGAGGGGGGGAGGGAATATGGTTGAAATCCTTTTCAGATAAGAAGTTCAAAGTCATCCAAACTCTGATTGGAATCTTACTCCTACCAGTAATTAGAATTCTGTTTGTCAATTGTTTATACTTTATACGTGCAATAGATGTCAGGAAGTTTGTATCTATCAAGGATATAAACTTTTAAGAAGGGTACGATAGGCTTGGGGCCTTTTTAAAATTGTTTACTTTGTAATTCATTTGTTCTTCGAAACATAAGGATTCTAATTAGGTTATTAGTTGAGACGTGCAAGAAAAATCAAAAGCTGATGGATATAGTTTGGCATGTTGTCTTTGACATCACACCATTATTTCTTTTCTGTAGGCAAAGGAGTCATGACTAGAGGAGGAAGAATAGTTTTTTCCTGACAACTTTCCGTCGGTGTTCATCCCTTCTTTAACATCTGATTGTCGGATCCTTTTCTTTGTTGAACGCCAACTAAGGTCTCATAACCTCGAATAGATTCCCAGAGAGATCCTAATTAAGGTTGATTAAATAATTCATGCCCATAATATCAGTTTCTTTAGTTTTGAATCATTTGATTTCTTTTAAGCTTAGACATGGAAGATTGTAAGTCTAGATTGTGTGTATCTAGAACTGTCGTCTGGTCACAGTTTATTCCCTAAGACAGATAAGATCAAGATAAATGCTTAAAGGTCCTTGAAAAAGTGTTATTCCTTGCCCACTCAGAGATTCCAAGCATTTGAGCATATTCATTTTTCACAACCTTCCTGTCTATTTTCTAGACCTATTTACACTTGGTAGATAACATGGACTGGAAGAGAGATTTACTGCAAGAGTGCAAGAAAATCACTTGGTTGGTGAAACAGAGTGGGAGAGTAAGCCACAAAGCTATAATTTTCTTCAATGTCACTGAAATTTTCAATCACATAAACATAGTGATCCTAAGGGAGGCCTGAATTCTTCTTCTTATGTCTCCTCAGTGTTTATTATTTCCTTAATTTGCTTTCCAAGCAAACAAAGATGAAATAAATTGTGGATTATGTGATATCTGATTTGTGTATATTATCATTTATAAACTTTTGAGCCTGTGGAACATATTGTCTGATTAGGTAAATAACTACAGTATCGGTTTCACTCGTCATTTTGTGAGTTTAGTTTACTGGTTTCTTAGAATTGTCTGCACCCTTTGTATGGTACTTTGATTGTGAGGTAGATGTGCAAGGTGAACCAATAAATTGATAGTTGGATTTTGTGGTCATTGCGTGGTCTCTCAATCTTTTATGTATATAAATCTTACAGGAAGTGTGAAAGGTCGAGGATCCATATGAAAACAAGTCAGCATCTGAGTTTGGATTGAACATTTCTTTCTAGGCGGTCTTATTTCTAATTAAGTTGATTGTTGCAATGTGCAAGAAAACTTTATTATTTGATGCATATGATTGTAGGTGCTATTCTTCATTACTCAATCTCACCTCTTTCCCTAACACAGAAAGTCTTGTTTAGAGGTGGGAAGAAAAAGAGCTTTTCGTATGAAATTGATCCAACATGGAACTCAATCTTCAACTCCTTTTGAGTTGATGCAGATAGTTGGAGGAGCTATCCTTTACTACTCAACCTTATCTGCTTCCTTTATACAGAGTATCATTTAGGCCTCGTTTGGTTCGCGGAATCTCCGGGTTGGGAAAGGAAAGTGATTACTTTCCTATGTTTGGGTGTCCAAGGAATTGAGGAGGAAAGGAAAGTGATTCCCAATGGAAGGGAGATTAGGGGGGAAAGTGATTCCATCCATCCAAGCAAGGAATCACTTTCCCACATTGAAGTATTCACTTTCCTTTCCAAATTCCTTGGCATTGCCAAACATCGGAAAGGAAAATCAATGGGAATTAAAGTTTCCCAAAGGAAAGGAAATGACGAGGAATTGATTTCCTTTCCCTTCCATTCCGCGAACCAAACGAGGCCTTAGAGAAGGGAAGAAGAAGCGTTTAGAATGGATATGAAACTTGGAACCCAACCGTCAACTCATTTTTCTCTTCTATCCTCCCTACCATACAAATTTTCAAGAAATTTCATTTTGTGTGGTAATAAAGGCTAAGACCTGCTGACTCGGATCCCAAATAAGGTAAGTATCCAAAGCTTCCAGTAATCTTTATCTGACCACTGTTACAACTTTTTTTGTCATTCTTCTAAATGCAAATTTTCTTTCTTAGCATCGAATATTCTTTCTTGTTATATTTAAACAGTAATGAACTGTGTGTGGTGTTTGACATCAACATATAAGAGCTGGGTCTCTTTCTTCTTAAGGTTTTTTTCCCATTTGACATCACTTCCTAATTTTGTATACAACCCACCAACTGATGCTTTCTGGTTGGGCCCACTTATTTTCAATAATTCACTATTACATTACTATGACAAAGCAATTCTGTCACTCAAGTCAATGTAATCTACAGTATCTCAGAATATTTGGTATAATCTCTCCCCATTTATGGCTATGGAAGGATCTCTCATGTTTCTCTATGTGCTTAAATGCTTTTCATACTTCATTTATTCTTGTTCAGCTTAGTAGTTCTCCAGTTATGATGATTCTCTTTATATGTTTATCCATATTTCATCGTTAGTATGGACTATGGAGACATGCATATATAATAGAATATATTAGCTGCAGTAATGGCATCATTACTAGTATTTTTTTTTTCTTTATAATCTCTCAGTCCATCTTACCGCTGAGAAACCTCCGTGCTGGAGGTTTCTAGCTCTTTGTTACAGACTGTTCATAGTCTTGCAAGCATTAACCATGCCTTTCCTTTTGTGTGATTTATGGTGATATTTAGACCTAGGTTTTTAAATGTATCTGGTAATCATCAAAGGTTATCGATTGCTATCTCCTCTACCTGGCCAGTTTGATGGGACTTTTGAGTCCATCTCAATGTTCAGAAACTCTTAATTCTCCTCACGTGGCTGCCTTAGAATATCTAGTAGCATCTGAAGCTTCAAACATAAATATACAGTGCAAGGCCGAAATGTAGAACCTAGGAAGTTTTACAAAGAGAGGTAGCAAGTGGACTGCCAAGGCTAGGAAGAGCATGATGGTCTTTCAAACAGATGTGTTACATTTGGCCGAGTATTTCTACAGGTTGAGACCAGGTCTGATAATGGAGAGACGAGTTTTTGAGAGTACGACATAGCTCCTGATTTAGGTTTTATGTAGGGCACATAGCATTTAGCCTTAAATCAACTAGTACATATGCACGTGCTTTTGCACAAAATTTCATATTATTTGGAAAGAGCAAACAACACTCTTTCTACACATAATTACCTAACTGCCCATGTTAAATTTAATGAACAATTTTAATTAGTAAACATAGGTAAGGGTATTTTTGGAACAAAAAAATTCATGGTGAAGCCTTAACTTTTCCTATTATATAGTAGTATAGAACTATAGATATATTTTCGGGGTACTTAGCAAGCTTGTTAATATGATTATATTCATTTTCCATGGCATGTTTTTGTTTATACATAAACTGTACTTATGTGTGCATCTTACCTGTATGTGAAGAGGAGGATTTGAGGATCTTAGTCCCTCCACTTTAAGGATGTGTTTGGTAGGAAGGATGGAAAAGTGGAAGGAAGGAAAAAGATAAGGATTCATTTTCCTTCCATGTGGAAAGGAAAGATCATTTCCTTCCTTTGTGTTTGGTAGCAAGGATGGAAAAGATAATGCTGTGTTTGGTAGGAAGGATGGAAAAGTGGAAGGAAGGAAAAAGAGTAGGATTTATTTTCCTTCCTTATGGAAAGGAAAACTCATTTCCTTCCTTTGTGTTTGGTAGCAAGGATGGAAAAGATAAGGGATGCATTTTTCTTTGTTTGTTATGGAAGAAAAAGTGGAAGGAAAGAAAGTAAAAAATATATGGTTTACCAATTCTATCCTCAATTAATATCATTTATTTACCATTTGACTTTATGAATAATTTTTAAATAATACATTCATATGTGGGTATAATTGTTAATTACTACAAGCATCCACTTTTCCTTCCATTTTTCCTCCCACTTTTGGGGGGATTGGATTTCTTAGGTTATGAGGGAAAAGTAATCCCTCCACTTTTTCTTCCTTTCTATTTTCCTTCCATACCAAACAAAAGAAAATGAGTCTTTCCCTCCACTTTTCCCTCCTCTATTTTCCTTCCTTCCACTTTTCTCTCCTACCAAACACACCCTAAGAGATGCATTTTCCTTTGTTTGGTATGAAAGAAAAAGTGGAAGGAAAGAAAGTAAAAAATATAGGGTTTACCAATTCTACCCTCAACTAAAAACACTTATTTACCATTTGACTTCATAAATAATTTTTAAATAATACATTCATATGGGGGTATAATTGTTAATTAATACAAGCCTCCACTTTTCCTTCCACTTTTCCTCCCACTTTTGGGGGATTGAATTTCTTAGGTTATGAAGGAAAAGTAATCCCTCCACTTTTCCTTCCTTCCTATTTTCCTACCATACCAAACAAGAGAAAATGAATCTTTCCCTCCACTTTTCCCTCCTCTATTTTCCTTCCTCCCACTTTTCCCTTCTACCAAACACAGCCTAAAGGTCAATGCTTAGAGATTGAATTATGTGGGCAATAAGCACAAGTTCTTTAGAGGTGTGTAGCCCATTATATGGCACATAGAAAACTTTATGACCTGGTAAGAATGAGTGTAATGTGAAAACTTAGAGATGGTGCCAATTATAACAAGATGAGAAAATCTTTTGTGAATTGGAATTCCATGAATTTGGATTTGGTGAATTAGTCTAATACAGACTTTAGTTACACATGATCGGAATCGATATATCATTTATGCATCCAAATTCCCAATTTTGTATGTGAATTTAGTGAACTGTATTTGTATTCCTTCATGTTAACTTTGTCTCAATAAAAAAGATCAAACACAAGATTGCTTGTCCAGTATTATTTGGCGAGAGTGCTACGTGGACCGTGTTTTGGCCCGCTATCCACGTGACGGATTTTAATTGGCAGGGCACTGCGGGTGGGGCCCACTCGAATAGGGAGGCAAACTGGGTGGCGACACCTCAGCCCGCTCTCACAGCCGGTAGACACAGACCGCGGGCTGTTTAGCATTTTACATTATTTGGAGGGCTATCTTACTTTTGCAAAAAAAGGTGACAATTATTTATTAGCCATGTTGTATTCCTTCATGGTCACTTTGTCTCCTAAATTCTAAATTAAAAAGATCACAAAGAGATTGCTTTTTCAGCATTATTCTGAGGGCTAGCTTACTTCTACAAGTAAGAAAGTTTATTGTATTTATAATCCATGGAAACCAAAATATGTTGAAGGATTTCGTATTGAAATTCGTTGTAGTGTGCCAACCAAAAACATAGATTTGGGAATTCAGTTTCATGTGATTTTGTCTCCAGGGAGTGGAACATCGGTTGGGGCTGATGGGATTTATTAGAAAGGTCCTGGTTTCGAGTCCAGTCCTCAAATTAAATAAATAAATATATCATGTAATGCTCAATTTAACGAGTTTTATAAAATCTTCAAATTCTACTCCAGCTCACAATTAAAGAAGCCTTCAACAAGACAATAATCAAGTTGTTCAAAAAGTTCGTTTCTTCCAATAAACGTGACTGTAACGAGAAACTTAGTGAATGTCTTTGGGTCTACCGTACAACAGTCCGAACGTCGACTGCCAGTACGCCATATTCTCTCGTCTACGGGAGCGAAGCAGTTCTTCTCCTAGAGATTCAGATCCCTCGTGCACAGAAAGTTTCCACAAAAAAGGAAGGCAATAGCTACTACCTCTTCTTCTTTTCTTCCGCATCTTCATTTTTCTCTTCAGACGAGTGGCTGAGCCTACCAAAATAAATTACAAAGCGGCTGTAAAAGCTGCCGGAGGAGTGGAGGACGGAGTTTGCAGAGCTGCTGCTGGAACTGGAAGGAAAGCAACCTGCAACTGCAAAGGTAAATTTCGAAATCAAATTAGGTCAAAATTATTTTAGATCAAAATCATGTTTCTGTTTCTGTAGGGAGGTTCTGGGGAGGGTAAAAGCAACACTAATGAATTTTATATGTGAAATACTTTTATGCGATTATGGATAAGCAACTTTTGGAGACCAATGGTCGATCCAATGAGATCAATTCTGAGTTGCTTGTTTGTGTTGCTAGGTTGAATCCAATTGCTGGTTTTGGTAATTTTAATACATTAAAGTTGACAATGTTGACTCAATTTTATCCTAATGATTTCTCTCTCTTTGAATGCATGACTCTTGAGCATCAATTAGAGACATATATTATGGATGTGGGAACATATGATAGATTTAGTCGGTTGAAGGGATTTGATGATCTATCTAGATTGCTAGTGCAAAAAAAAAAAAAAATCTTTTGTATCCTTTCGTGTATCGGCTTTTGAAGTTAGTATTGATTTTGTCTATAACAACAAGTGTGGAAAGATGCTTCCCTGCAATGAATATTGTCAAGACGGATTTACGAAATCGAATTTGTGACCAGTTTTTAAGTTATTGTCTTATATGCTTCATAGAAAAAGAGTTGCTTAGTAGTATTATAAATGATGTTGTAATTAAACACTTTCAAAGTATGAAAACTCGTAGAGAGCAATTGTGAGATGTAATGATTTATTATATGAAAACTCGTAGAGAACAATTTCTACATTTTGTATTAAAAATCAATCCCTTTGTTTGGGGTTGTTTGTATGTTTAATTTTCAATTTTTGTACCTAATTCCTATATATTCAATTTTCAGGGGTGTCGTCTCTGAACCCCCCTTATGATTGTGCCTCCAGTAGAATGTCATCATGGATCCGCTGTTGTTAGAAGCGCTTGATGAGAAACGCTTGATAGCTCAATATCGTATCGAGTTATACCAAGTACATATTTCTAAAACCTTTAACCAAAAGGTGAAAGAAAGAGTGTTTCAAGTCGGTTATCTCGTCCTATCAGTGAGAAGACCGATGGTCATGACACATAAAAGCTAAGAAAAATTTCAACCTAACTGAAGAACTCGTAGTAGAGTCAATGTATTCTAATGTGCAAGAAAACTTTATTAGTTGATGCATATGATTGTAGGTGATATTCTTCATTTCTCAATCTCACTTTTTTTCCTAGCACAAAAAGTCTTGTTTAGAGGTGGGAAGAAAAAGAGATTTTCGTATGAAATTGATCCAACATGGAACTCAAATCTTCAACTCCTTTTGAGTTGATGCAGATAGTTGGAGGAGCTATCCTTTGCTACTCAACCTTATCTGCTTCATTTATACAGAGTCATTTAGAGAAGGAAGAAGAAGTGTTTAGAATGGATGTGTTATGGGAAGGTAGAGTTTTCCA
Source organism: Iris pallida (assembly GCA_029216955.1). Taxonomy (NCBI): domain Eukaryota; kingdom Viridiplantae; phylum Streptophyta; class Magnoliopsida; order Asparagales; family Iridaceae; genus Iris; species Iris pallida. Next base: position 319,700 of record JANAVB010035319.1, read on the forward strand.
ATTAATTTCAGGTGCTTTTCTATAACAGTTACTGATTTAACTGTTATTAGAGAAGGCTTTATTTTAGATCCACATATAAGTTTTTCCCCCTCTTGTAGAGAAGAGGAATAGAATGGCATGACCAAACTAATAAAGCTGGCACAATTGAACTTTGGTAAGACATGACTGGAAAAATCGTATTTGCAATTGTTTTAGGGAGCCTGATATGGGAAATGCAACGGTGAGCATTCGGTTTCAACCTACCCGAAATAGTCAAAATCGAATAAACCAAAATTTTAAAAAAAAAAACTGAATCCGAACCGAAATTAGTTAAAATTGAAGCCGAACTGAACCGTTGGACTATTTCTATTCTTTAATGGATATGGTCCAAAGTTGGAATCGTAGTTAAATTATATTAAAAATTATAATTTTGATTTTTGATACACACATTTGTTGTATTTCAAAATTGTGTACAAAGTTGGACTAGTTATTAAATTATCAAAGTTGGACTTCAAAATACATACATACATAGAATTTACGGGTGCAACTCGGACGGGCTAAACCCGAGTCCGTCGGATAAACCTGTTAATGGGTTAGGTTAGAGTTGAAGATACTCGGGTTCGGACTTGGGCTTGAGTTAAAATATTTGAACCCAGTCAAAAATCGGGTTGGGCTCGGGTTCATGTGCCGGGTTACCCAAAGAACCTGAAACCCGACATATATATAATATATGTATATATCCACCCAAACTCTTTAATTCCTTATCCTAAATTGCATGTTAATTTGTATTTTGTAATGATCGAGACTTGAATACTATTTGATTATGTGTTTAATATTATTTTTGTTTAAAATTATTTCAAATATTATATTAGAGTCCGATAAACCCGATGGACCCGACCCAACCCGAGCCTCCGGGCTTGGGCTTGGGCTTCATATGTTGAACTTGAGACTTGGGCTCAGGTTAGGCTTATGATTCATCGGATTGGACTCGGATTGACCTCAAACTCGACCCAACCTGTCCGAGTTGTGCCCCTAATAGAATTGTTGTTTTAAAACTATACACATTTTTAATCATAAAATATGGATAAATTTGAGTGTACTTACATAATTTTATAAGTCTTACCCGGTTTTTAATTTTGGACCGAAATCCAAAACCGAAACCTAAACTTAAACCGAATTATAAATTTTAATATTTTTGAAATCAAAATCGAACCGATTTTTTCAAACTGAACCGAACTTTTTTTTTTTTCAAATCGAACCAATTTTTTTCAAACCGAACCGAATTTCTTATTTGGTTTAGTTCGATTATTGGTTCGAAATCGAATAATGTTCACCCCTAAATGCAGTTGCAGATTGTCCGCTCATAAATTTTAGAGTAAAATAATAATAATTTAAAAATTATTGGGTTTCCACAATTCCACTCTCTTCCAATGTCCCGTTTTCGTCAAGCTCTGAAATGACTTGATGAATGGAAACAAATCCGATCATGGAAAGCCCATATGGACAAATTGAATCGAATGGATTTGCGTCTCGTCCAATGAGACACCCTAGAGCTCGACCTAGGCGGATGCGTAAAGTTCTCGTACCACCCCAAGTTGTTCCAATCTGTTCTTTGGTTGTTGTGTTCGGATTGGTTGTTGTGTTCGGATTGGTTGTTACAAACTGTCTCCTATTGCTATTTTCAGGTGGTGGAGAGAAAGGATCCCAGGTTTCAATCTTTTTGAAGGGAATCAGTTCCTTCTAACATAGTTCATTTCTCATTATCATCGGTTTTGGCTTGATCCTCAAAGGTTCCAGTCCTTTTGGAGAGCAATGGCTTAATAGCTTCTTTAAAAATGAGTTAAGAGGCCTTTCTATTGGGCTTCTTGAGCAGGAGATATAAAAAAGGAAGAATATAGATCTATTTGGGCTTTGGTAATCTTTATTTGGGCTTTGGTAATCGGAGGGAGGAGTAGTTGTCTATGCCTAGTGTGAAGATGGAATTAATCGGATTTTGAGTCCGAGCGAACATAGATCAATATTTTACCCCCAAAGCCTCTTGAATATAAAGGTCGTTAACTAGATTTTTTTTTCACTGTCCAGTGTAAGCGCTGTTTGGAGCTACCAATAGACTGTTGAATATCTTAAGAAAAAATATTAGGGTTATTTAGTAATAGGATCTCATATAATATATGATTTAGAGTTTGGATCTCTATAATGTCCAACAATTAACTATTGACGTCCAGATCTGTTACCAAGTTGGAGATTTATAGAGATCCAAATTTTAACATTGGACATTATAAAGAAGACCCAAATCATAATATAATATATAAGACCCTACTACTAAACAACCCAAAATAAAATGTAGGAATCCGCAACAGGATGTACACAAGAAAACTGAAAATTCAGAAGCGGGTTGTTCGTTCGTTCCTCCTCGGCCAATAGTGGTAAGGAGCATTCTGTGGAGTCGGTGCACCACATATGGATGTAGTGGGCTAGAGATAGTATGCAGTGGGCCTATTATTATCGTGCGGCAGCCCAACCAAACAAAGTCCTAAATTCCTCTCTTACTATTTCTCTGTCGTCCCCATTCTCACTCGCTCGAAAGTCGAATTCCATTCCCAACCAACCATGGCCTCCCCATCTCCCCCAATCATCCCCATCTCCACCGCCCAGCCCACCGCCATCGTCCCCTCCGATCCAGCTCCCCCCTCCTCCTCCTCCCCTCCCCAGTCCTCCGCCGTCGTCCGCACCCTCCTCACCCGCCTCGCCGACACCGCCCGCGCCTCCCTCTCCAACCGCCGCCCCTGGTCTGAGCTCCTCGACCGCTCTGCCTTCTCCCCGGCCCTAAGTCCCTCTCCGATGCCCTCTCCCGCCTCCGCAACAACCTCGCCTACTTCCGCATCAACTACCTAGCCGTCCTCGCCGCAGTCCTCTCCATCTCCCTCCTCACCAACCCCTTCTCCCTCCTCCTCCTCCTCCTCCTCCTCGCCGCCTGGTCCTTCCTCTACCTCTTCTACCCCCACGACGACGCCCCCCCCCCCCCCCCCCCCCCTCCTCCTCCTCGGCCGCGACTTCTCCGACCGCGAGACCCTCGGCAGCCTCGGCCTCCTCTCCTTCTTCACCCTCTTCCTCACCTCCGTCGGATCCATCCTCATGTCCGCGCTCACTGTCGGCGCAGCCCTCGTCGGCACGCACGGCGCTCTCCGCGTGCCCGAGGACCTCTTCCTCGACGACCAGGAGCCGGGCGCCGCAGGCGCTGGGTTCTTGTCCTTCCTTGGCGGAGTAGCGTCTAATGTCGTGGCCACCGCCGTCGCGCCTGCCATCGTTGCCGCTAGGGTCTAGTCTTCTCATCTCGCGACGGTCTTGAGGTCGTCCTCTCCATCATCATCATCACTGTTTTGTTTTGATGAATATATAGATATAAAAATGAAATCATTTTTTAATATGTATTAATTGTTTATTTGTTGTAGATTTTATAGGATCTAAAGAATCTATACGTCTAATGTTATATATTTCATGTAACTTATAATTTCATTATATATGAGAACAGATCTGTCTATTCAGTTGAGAGAATTATATTTGTATATTGAGAGAACCCTGCTATTTGGCCCGCTTTGGCAGGTCAAAGGCGTGGGTCTCATGCTAACGGGGGGGACAATGGGGGAGTGCCACGCAGGCGGACGGGCTGGCCCGTCTACGGGCAAAAAAGCATTTCCGTATTGAAAATTGTTCATTGAATGATGCGTCTATGGCCAGCCGCGGTGGTAGCTTATTATTCTTTCCATTTAATAAATTGTGGGAGGGGGGACAATGGGTCCAAGAAATACATGAAACATGAGTTGAGCATTTACGAGGGGCAATAAAAAAAGAGACTATGATGTCTATTTTGCACTGGCACAAATATGACAGGCTCAGCATTGATTTTGGAGTTATCTGGTGCATGTCCAACATATGTCAGGGACATGGCATAAGTTTTTGGAACTGTTTGGGCTTCCTAGGCTTTGATGGCTGGGAAGGCAGAAAGGGTGTCAATGTCTCTTTTATTATTGCAGTTGTTTTTGATGGTGGATGCTTGCAATTTGCAAGGGCAATTTCTGAGTAATTTCTTATGATCTTTGGGAATTTGAGACATGTGGTTCTCTCTCTCTCTCTCTCTCTCTCTCTCTCTCTCTCATATCTTTTCAGTTACGAATATAAGTAATTGGTTTTCTTTAGATGTTTTTGTAATGTTTTTATTCTATTTCTACTATTTATTTTCTCTTTAGCAGTGTTCTAAATGGCGGTTGAGGCGGTGGAGTAGGCGGCCAACGGAGGTTTGGCGTTGTAGGCGAAGGTGAGACGGCGTAGGCGGACACCTAGGCGGAGGAATACCTAACAAGATGTTTTGGCCAAAAGGTTTTGCAAGCATTATGGACCTATTGTTCACTTTTACAAAAATAAAACTTCATAAATCTTCGTTCTACAACTTAGTTATGCATGGAACACCCTTAAAATGTGAATATTATTCAAAAACAGTGCTAGAATAGTGAAAAATGTCCAAAATGTATCAACCACCTAGGTGGTAGGCGGACTCTCTCAGCCGCGCACCCGCCTACCGCCATTTAGAACCTTGCTTTTTAGATGTCCTTTTTATCAGATGGATGGTCAAATTGTGGATGTTTTTGAGAAACATTGTTTTAGGAATTGGGACATAAACATCATGCCAAGACGATTGCCATGTCCATGGCATACATATTGGATAAAGCACATACGCACAAAATACAAGGACAATTAGAAAACCACAAAATACAAGGACAATTAGAAAACACAGTGCCTTAATGCCACCATTTCTATTTTTTTTTCTTTTATTCGTATATGTGCAACATAGTCCCCAAACCAGAGAAGGGTTTATTTTTCCTTCTCAATTTGCTTCAGCTAACAAGACAAATGTTAAGGGCATTATAAGAATTACTAGGGGCAACACACTTTTGGCGGTCATGTGGACATCCTTTTAATCCTATTAAGTATCAACTCCTGGAGCTCAAGGTCGTATCAACCAAACGGTCCGTAGACGAGTGTTGAGTCTGCTTATGTCGATGAGATCTACATCTGTTAATTTTTCCCTTTTATATTTGTCTTTCTTTGATACATACTTATTCATTTGGCATTTCACTATTTTGGTAGCTTAGATTACCTTTTGGATTCATGTTGCATATATTGGAATAGGGACTTAGGAAGCAATAAGACTCACCTACTCATTTAATTGATTAGCATTCCCCTTTCAATTTCCAACTTACAGCTTACTTTAGTGCAATATAGTTTGTTATTCATATTGATATGTTAGCATCATGCATAACATTTCTAAAGAATGTTGTACATTGGGTTTCAATATATTAATATTGTAGGATTAATTCCCATGAGAAGGAGGCTAAAGAAACCTTGATAAGTTTGGCTGTTGAATTTCTGGATTCATATCATTGTTCAAATTGCATGAGAGGAGAAATACTGAATGGAGTGGTAAATTTAAGTAAAACCATGTACTTTTAACTCATCTCATTAGCCTTTCAGATGAGTAGCTATGTAGATATGGGCTTATGGCCAGATACTACATTTTGATACTTGACAGATACTTACATGGTTGATACTAAGCTGATATTTTGTTGATTTTAGATTGCTTTTATTTCTACTCCCTCACTCAATTTAGGTTGCTTTTATTTCTAGATGTTATACTGGTTTTGTCTGGACGGAATAGAGAAATTTACCTTACTTTATCATTTCTACTTATTTGGCCATCACTATTGAAGTTTTTGCATTGTTATGCGGCATCAGGTAAAGAGATTTGTATATGCAGTGGAAATTATAAAGATTAGTGTGTGGGAGCTCAAATGTTGATACTTGGCCCAAATTTGAAGGTTTCTGATGCGAAATTCTTTATTCCAAATGCCTTATGTTTTGACTACAGTACTATTTACTAGTGTGTGGGAGCTCAGATGTTGATACTTGGCCCAAATTTCCAGTGAGATCATACATTATGAAGAAGTCCAAATTTTCAAAGGAAATCAAAATTCGACTTCCAACATATATGGGGGAAAAGACCTGGAGACCAAATTTGAAGGTTTGCATTTCAGGAGGTTTAATGGTTGTTATACGAAGTTGAGAAAGGATTTTAGAAGTGCAATATTCCATCTTGTACATGAAAACATGGAACTCGCTAGAGGACTGTTACTCTACGTAGTATTTTATATTCTGAACATCTTTTATTCAGTGAATTTTGATAAATGTTTCCTAAGGATATGGGCTTACTTGGTGCAATAGCGCGTTTGTTTTGTTCTGTGAAGATTGTTCCTTCGTATGTTGGTGGTAAGAGTGCAGCTTCCCTCACCCATAAGTTTGGCCTTTTATGTTTTCGTTTCTTCATGCTATTTTCCAAATGTTTTCTCCCTGTTAAATTTCATGCAGTTTGCTGCATTTTGATGGCCCCAGTTTCGTAGCTTGTTGCTGAGTTAGGCTGAGCCTGCCTCTGATGATGCTTTTCCAAAGTTTGAAGCTTCTTATTGTTCAATGCCATAAGTTCTTCATCGGACTTGTCTCCTTGCTCGCTGCCTGGAGACCATGGACTTCCTCTGCAATAGGTGAGTTCTTTTGCTTGAAATTATAGTCCAAGGAAGGAAAAACGTTTTATGTTAGGAAACATTTAAAATAGGGTTAGCTATCTTAATTATATCGGAAACCATATATAACCCAAATGGTTCTCTGTTTTTTCTTGTGAATTCTCATGCATCAGTTTTTACTTGATTATTTGTTGTAGGCAATTTTCCTTTTGTGGTACATGGTTACATTTTGCAGCTCTTTCCAGACGTTCTACCTTACCTGCTATGGCAGATTTTGTTAAATCTGACCATTGGAACCCCATTTGAAATAGTAGGTAAAGAAGTTGGCTCAAAAAAGTTCAAATTTAGGCCATAAGCTTGCTGATCAATTTTGATGTATCCCTTATTTTGATTATGTAAATTTGAACTTTATACTTGGTTCCTCAAAATTTTGAGTCGCAAATTGAAGTGTTAAATATTATTCCTGAAATATAATATCTTTTTTCTTCATCTTTTTAAGTTCTTTTTAGGGCCCGTTTGGTAAACTGTATTTGGTAGGGTGGGCACGGTCGGGCCGGGTCCAAATTTGGACCCGGACCGGATCCGTTAATTGACTGGACGGGACGGGACTGGACGGGGCCAAAAAATATTGGAACCGGAACGGTGTCAATCCGTTCGAAACGGGTCCGAACTGCGCAGACCTGTGGGTCAAAACGGTTCCAAAAGATTAGCACATAAATAGATCACAGAAATAACTTCCTCTTACAAGTGTATTAAACATCATACGGATTAGCACATAAAGTTGATAAAAGAAACAAATTGCAATCAGTAGGACAATAAGAAACATTCCATTAACAATATCCTTTGCCAAGGAAAACATTCAAAACAACACTACAACAGCTTCAAAAGAATTACCTAACAAAATAAGACTAAACAAATGGATACCAAAATTTTATTAAGATGAAAATGTATAATAAGACACTGAAGACACAATGTATGTCTTACCAAATCATTGAGGACTGGAGGTGGTCGTGCGTGTGCGGCCAAAGGGCTTCGTTGAGGACTAGGCGCCGTCGAGGATTGGAGGTCGGGCGTCGTCGAGGACTCGAAGTGATTGGGCACCATCGAAGACTCAGGGTCCGCTTGGATTGAGGGTTAAGAGAGTTAAGTGAGGGAAAGTTAAGTGAAGAAAAAATAAAACCATGGTTGGTTTGAGGGTGGGGGTTTAGGAGGGAGAGTATAGAGGGTTAAGTGAGGGTTTATTTTACCATCTTTTGTCCATTTTTTTAACCCCCCAAATCGAGGGTTATGGAGCGTGATTGAGGGGTTTTGTTTAAAAAGTCATAAATACTCCTCATTTGTTCTATAAAATATCATGATTTTTTTCCCTTTTTTTAACATGTTGCTCCGTCCCTTCCTAATTTGTGAAGATATTTTGATAAGTTATAATTAAAATTTCAATCAAATTTAATTTTATGACATATGTAATAAGGTTATTTTGGTAACTATCATACTTTTATTAACTCTCTTCTCACTCAAAACCTTAAGGGTCTGCTTGGTAACGGTGTTTTCACCGGTTTTGGGGTGTTTTTGAACCGACCGTTTATGAAAATCCCTGCTTGTTAATTTTTTTGAGGCACTGGTTTTCGTCGGCTCAAAAATCCCCCAAAATCGATGTAATGTATTTTTGGGTGGCTTTGTAACACCCCAAATCGGCAGGTTTTGAGCGGCTTTATTTTTTTATTCCATTTATATCCTCACAAAAATAGATATAATTATAACTACCGATACCCTTCCCTATTTAATTTATTCGTGTAAAAAACTTTCAGAACCGCTCGTTAGTGAATTACCAAGCATGGATTGGACTGGTTTAAAAGCCGCTACTTAAAAACCATCCAAAACCGGACCCCTCATAACCGCTCATAACCGGTACTCTAAAAACACCTGATAACCGCTACCCCGATAATTGCCAAGCAGACCCTAAATCCAAGCAAGAGTTATTAAATACCTCTCACTTAACTCTCCCTCCAATCCAAACAAGGTTCTATGTATTAACTCTACTCCCCCTCACTTAACTTCCCTCATTTAACCCTACTTAACTCTACTTATTTTTTTTCCTCTCAATCCAAGCAGACCCTCAAGGTGGAGCGACATCGGTGAGAATTTGGAGATTGGAAATTTAGTTGGAACTCCCAATTTTTCTTTAGGGCCGGCTGAACTTGAAGCAATGGACTGAAAGTCTGAAATGAAATATTAGGAACTGGAAAAAATTCCTATCCTACCCTTATAAACGGATCGGGCCGGGCTGGGGCCTGTTTGTTTTAAAATATGACCCGAACCGATCCGTTAATGGCACACGACCCGCTCCGTCCCGCCCCGTTTTAATTATAAATTTTAGGAACCGGCTTGTTTGACCATTTTACGGTTCAGGCCGGATTGAAATCGCGGGTCCATGAACCGTATGCCCACCCCTAGTATTTGGAGGTAGATTTTAGGATTTTATGGATTTGGAGTTAAATTCATGTAATCCTATGTTTGGTTGGAGATGGATTTGGATATGAAAAGTACGACCAAATCCTAATTTTGGATTTGGAAGAAAGAGAATACAATTGGGTGGTAATTAATGTAATATATTGACCGATTATCAATTGTTATGTTGTAAGTATGCAATTGTTTAATATTTTATTGTCAACATAATTGGGTGGTAATGATAAATTAACAAAAATTAGAAAGAAAAAAATAATAAATGTGGTGGATCATATTCAAAAGTGGAAAATCATCACTTTTCTACTGTCATTTCATACACCACCAAACATAGGAACTACACAAAATTATATATTTTGTCACTAAATATATTTTCAAACACCAAACTTTAGAATTCCACACTTCAAACCTCCCCTTCTTCGTGACATCTAAACAAAAATATTGGAAAAACATGCATACGCGTGATGTGCCTATTGTCATGCATTTGTCGAACCAAACAGGTCCTAAACTATGTTGCGAGTTAGTTTGTCTGTTTGGTTAGAAGTTATAATGTTGTTTTGGGAGGTAGAAACTATTTCCTAAGTTACGTTTAAACATAGTTTTCGAAGTGGAGGTAGAAACTATTTCCTAAGTTACGTTTCTCAGCGGACATCCTCCCCCCTCTTTCTCTCACACAAATTGGGTGTTTATAAGGGCACTTTAATTTTTACTCAGAACTAGTCCATTTTAAACTTTGTATTATTTACAAGTTTGCCATTGGAAAAATTTATTCAGGACATGTGTAACTAAAGACTGTCCAAATTTCTGGCAGTCCAACATACAGTTAGAACTGTCAGAAAAGTGGGCAGTCCTAACTCACATCATGTGTAAGAACGGACCCACTTTTCTGGCAGTCCTAACCGTATGTTGGACTGCCAGAAAAATGGGCAGTCCATTGTTACACATGTTATGCCAATGGACTGCTCATTTTTCTGGCAGTCCAACATACAGTCAGGATTGCCAGAAGAATGGACAGTCCTGGACGACGCAAAATTTCGTACCTTATTTGCGAGGAAGGTTTGGGGGCCATCGTTCTCCTTGAAAGAGAGAAGAAGACGTGGAGAAGGAGGAAGATGATGAGATGCTCGGCTGCGGTGGAGAATGGAGTTAGAGTTTAGGGTTTAGGAGGAAGAAGAAGAGAGAAGTTATGGTTTAGGATGAGAGAAGTATTTTGGCAAATGAGAGAGAAAATTTGTGTTGTTTTTTTTGTGGGGGGCGGAGGGGGGGGATTACTTTGGGACAGCCCTAGATCAAAAAAATGGACTATCCTGAGTAAAACACAAAAAAATTGGACTAACTCCAATCCGGACTAGTCCTGAGTAAAATTGAAGTGCCCTTGTACACCCACAAATTTCCTCCTCATTATCATTTCTGAGTTACGTTTGTCAACCGCCTCCTTTTCTCTCTCTCTCTCTCTCTCTGTGTGTGCAGGGGGGAGATTGGAGCCCTCGACGAGCCAGCTGATGACTGGGAGTACCAGCAGTTGTACTGCGGCCAAGATCCGTTGCTCGCCACCGACTACTCCGGCGCACGCCCTGAAGCTCTCGACGGTCACGACGGCATCGGAGTTGCCATCTCCTCCTCCTCCTGTGGGCACAGCTACAGTAGCCCCACATGGTCTTCTCCGGCGGGAAGGACGACCTTGGCGCCAGATCGAGGAGAAAAACGGCACCTCTCGCGGGAGACGAGGACGGCAGTCCCCGGTGCGTCGGTGGGGACTACTTCGAGACCGATTTGTCCGGTGAGCCCTGGAAGTCGCACCCGCGTTTGGCTGATCACATGAACGACTCCTACTCCTTCAAGCTCCAAGTCCACTCTGACTTCGCCGGCGACTACATCCTTACATCGGGAAGGGTGGTGGACGAGTTTGACATTACATTTCCTTGGCATTACGGCGTGCATTACGACCGAGCTCCAGCCAAGGCCAAGCGCATCAGTACTTTCAAATTTTGTATTAATGTCTATTTGGATATTGTGTATGTGTGAATAAATGTATAAGCTCGTCCGAGCTCTCAGTCTAGTGGTATTAGAAGTTAGAACGGACATCCGGAGGGGCCAACAAGATTCGAGTACCCTAATTGTGTGTGTGTGCGCGCGTGAGATTTCAAAGAATTAATAAAAATAAAAATAAATGTATAACCTCTACAAATATTTTTTTCATACAACTACAAATATTTTTAAAAAAAAAGTAAAAATTTTATTTTTTTAAAAATATTTTATCAAACATAATTTTTAACTTTTTTTTAACTATTTTTTATATAAAAGTAACCAAACGTAAAATCAAAATATTATATATCCAAAAATTATTATAATATTTTCTCTCAAAGCTGTTTTCAAAACAAAATTTTAGAAAACATATACAAACGCCCTTCCAATCACAAACTCCCTCACAATATCATTCAACATAGAGAGTAAGATGTGAAATTCATGAGTACCAACAGCGAGATAGATGAACAAAATCAATTAGATATATGAAGTCAATAAAGAATAGAGATAGAATTCATGTACATCACCAACAAACACGTTCTAGATACGTAAGAACATATATAATACGACAAGGTAACGCAAGACTAGAGTTGGAGAATCTTTTAGGAAACTTTTTCCCCTCCGTCTATTTATCAAAAAATTCGGCCAATTTGAAATTTCTGTTTACAGATATTCAGCTGCATTTCTTTTTGGCTAATTATAAGGGCACTTCACTTTTTATTTGGGACTAGTCTTGGATTAGAGCTAGCCCAGCTTAGAGGAAAAATTACTCAGGACAGTCCATTTCAACCTTTCACTCTCCCTCTTCTCAAAACCTCTCCAACCCCCACTTCTTCTTCTCCATCACCCCCATCTTCTCCTTCTCCAGCAAAATCCTATATTTCTTCCCAATTTCAGAGATGGCACCCAAAGGCTCCTCACAAACAATTTGAATTTATAAACCATATGCTTACTGTTTTCGGTTTGATTTTTTTTTTTTTTTTTTGATATTCTATTGAATTAATTCTGCTGCCCTCATCATTCATTTTTTTGGGGGTGCAATTGTGGTTTCAATTTGTGCATGATAATTGATACAAACAAGCAGAACAATGGCTGTTGTGGTTATTGAACTTGAGTGACTCTTGTGGTAACCGAGGAGAGATATAAGATTTCGGCTGAGTGGCGAAAGATAAGTGGACCCAACAAACATACAATACAGCATACACAAAGTTTCGTGTGTATCGCCAGACATCTCAAAAAAATTGTTTGTAACAAAGTCACAGAAGGCGATAGTATAGTATATGGATTCTGCCCTCATTGTGCAATTGTGGTTTCAATTTGTGCATAATAATTGATACAAACAAGCAGAGAACAATGGCTGTAATGAAATCACATAGGCTATTCCTATGGTGGTGTATGTATATTTGGTGTATGTCGACTTGATACAAACAAGCAGAATAATTGGACTTGCTGCAGTTTAGGACAGCCAAATTTTTTGATAGTCTTAAAATGGACTGACTGTACAATAAGTCTATTTTAGGACTGCCAAAAATTTTGACAGTCCTGATAGTAGTCCTAATATATTCCTCAATGTTTTATGTAGGACTGTCAAAAAATTTGACAGTCCTACAAATTGGAAGGACTGTCAAAATTTTGACAGTCCTAAAAATATATGTTACTCAATGTTTTATGTAGGACTGTTAAAATTTTGACAGTACTTTCAATTGGTATGACTGTCAATATTTTTGACAGTCCATCATCGTTCCCAATCGCAACTGTTTGAAGTTCGTAACCCTAAAACAGGTTCAAAACTTCGAAAATCCGTCTAGAATGAATACTAAATCAAATTTTAGTTACTAGAAGATAAATTTTGACATGAACATGAATTGAGAGAAATTTGGAAGAAAAATGTTCAGGATTTTGGGAGGGAGAAGGAAGAAAAGAAGAAAGAAAAGAAAATTGACTATATGCAATGCCAACCCTGAGCTGATTTTGGCCGAGGACGAACTTTTAAAATAAGACTCTCATACATAATGTAAAAAATTTAAAAAAGAAAACAACAACTACAACAAAGGATTAAACCTAAGACCTTTTGTACAATAGTCTAATACATTAACCACTACACCACAATAACTTTGTGCCTAAAAAGGCCCATGGTGTATATTAGTTCTATTTTGAGATACAAAATTATTTTCATATTTATTTTTAAACTATTTTTTGGGCCCCTCATGATCCATGGGTCCTGGACGGTCGCCCTGGCCAGGGCCGACCCTTTTTATATGCTATACCATGGTTACCGATTCGTATCACAAGGCATTATAACTTTCTTCACCATCAACAATTTTCTTCCCAATAATGCTAGGATTACAACCAAGGGCCCGTTTGGTTTGCAGGATTGGACAACGTAATGTAATTAACATTACGTTGTCAATCTAACTCGGGTGTTTGGTTGGACAAAAAAATTAGATGTAATGTAATCGCGATTACAAGTTTGATTACATTACATCAGTTTCTTCTAAACTCAATTACATCATAAAATCTATGTAATCGCAATTACATTACAACTTAAGCGGAAGGTTGGTATGCTATAATTTGGTCTTTTGTTCGTTTTTTGTCATTTTTTATTGTTTTTGTTTGTTTTTTGTCGTTTTTGGTCTTTTTTGTTCGTTTTTGGTCGTTTTTTTTATCGTTTTTGTTCTTTTTTTTGTCATTTTTTTCCGTTTTTGGTTGTTTTTGTTTGTTTTTTTTTTGTCGTTTTTGTCCCTTTTTTTTTTTTTTGGCCGTTTTTTTGTCGTTTTTTGTTCGTTTTTTGCCTTTTTTTGTTTTTGATTTTTTTTTTTTGTCGTTTTTGTATGTTTTTTTTGTCATTTTTGTTCGTTTTGTTTATTGTTTGTCGTTTTGCTCATTTTGGTAGGGGTGGGCATACGGGTCTAGGACCCGCGGTTTCGACCCGGCCCGAACCGTATATTGGTCAAACGGGACGGTTCCTAAAATTTGGAATTTAAACGGGACGGGTCGTGTGACACTAACGGGGCGGGACGGGTCCTATTTTCAAAATAAACGGGACCCCGAACCGACCCGTTTCTAGGAGTATGATTTTTTTTTATTTATCAATTTTGATTTTTTTCATATTATAATTTATAAATAATAGCACACGTTATTGTTTAGTAAACAAATTCTAGAAATTGGAAAAACATAATACTTGTTTTGTTCTTCTAGATAATAGAACATGTGTAAATGTTTACTATTCTATAATTTTTTTATTTTTTTTTTTGGATCCGTTGTGGACCCGCGGGTCGGCTCGGTTTGGACCCGTTTCGAACGGGTCGAATCCGTACCGGTTCCAATAATTTTGGACCCGTCCCGCCCGCCCCGCCAATTAACGGGTCCGGTCCGGATCCATAAAATTTGGACCCGGCCCGACCCGTGCCCACCCATACATTTTGGTCGTTTTTTTCGATTTTGGTCGTTTTTTTCACATTCTTGGTCATTTTTTTGTCGCTTTGCACTTTGTAATTTTTTTTGTCCATTTTGTGTTTGTATTTTTGTCATTTTTGTTCGTTTGTTTATTTTTTGTCGTTTTTGCTCGTTTTGGGCCTTTTTTTCGATTTTTTGTCGTTTTTGCACATTCTTGGCCATTTTTTGTCGCTTTTGCACTTTTAAATCTTTTTTGTCGATTTTGTACATTTTTGTCGGTTTTTGCACTTTTTTTATTGGTTTTGCTTTATTTGCACGTCTTTTGCCTTTTTGCACGCTTTTTTTTTATATCGTTTTTGGTCAATTTTTTACGTTGTTTATCTTTTTTGTCGATTTTGCACATTTTTTGCCATTTCTGCATGTTAGTTATCGATTTTTGTCGATCTTGTACGTTTTTGACCATTTTCACGTTTTTATCGTCTTTTATCGTTTTCGGTCGATTTTACACGTTTTTTGTCGCTTTTTTTTTATCATTTTTTGCTTTTTTTGGGTCTTTTTTCACTTTTTTTTTGTCGTTTATGCTCGTTTTTTTTTCTTTTTGTTTGTTATTTTTGTCGTTTTTGTTTCGTTTTTGTCGTTTTTGGATTTTTTTTTTGCAAGTTTTTTAATCTTTTTGTCGTTTTTTGCTCGTTTTAATTCCCTCTTGTTTTTGGTCTTTTTTTCGTTTTTTGTCATTTCTGTTCCTTTTTATCGTTTTTTATTTTTTTTTTTTGCTCTTTTTTATCGTTTTTTGTCATTTTTTTCTTTTTTTTTTGTCGTTTTTTGGTCGTTTTTGTTCGTTTTTTTGCCTTTTTTTTGTTTTTGGTCGTTTTTCGTCTTTTTTTTTTTCCTTTCATTTATTGTTGTTTTTTTGTCAATTTTTTTTTGTTTTTAGTCATTTTTTTTATCATTATGGTCACTTTTTATGGTTTTCACATTTTTGATTTTTTTTTGTCGTTTTTCTTTTTTATCGCTTTTTCATTTTTGGTTTTTTTTTCTTCCGTTTTGTTCGTTTGTCATTTTTTGTATTTTTTATTTTTTGTCGTTCTTTTTCGTTTTTGGTCTCTTTTTAGCAGAAAACAAACCATTTTTCCCTTATTTATTTTTATTTTTTTTTCTTTTTAAATTTTTAAAAAAAATTTAGTGATCCACTTTTTTAATTTTATGTTGTATTTTAAAAAATATTAAATTAGAAACTTAATTATATTACATGGTAAACCAAACATATGAATGCAATTGACATACAATTACATGGTTTGATTACATGTTTCAACCAAACATAGTAATGTAATTGTAATTCCATTACATCACAAACTCAATTACATTACAAATCAAATTCCATTACGATTACACATTACAATGAACCAAACGCAACCCAAATGTTTACAACCGCCATGCGGCGGTTGCCAATTGGTCCCCACTTACCCCACATGAGGAGAGGAGGAGAGGGTTGAAATCGTAGCATTGCCCTTTTCTTCCAGTCAGTTATGGAAGACGAGAAATATGTTGTGCACTCTGACCATTGAAAAGCTAGTAAATAAACAATTCGGCAATAAATATTTAAGAAATCATAACCCTTATTAGCAATCACCCGAATAAAACTCGTATTATATGCAAATTTGTCCGTATCTTTCAGAAACATATAATACTTGCGTACTTTTGACAGATTCAAATTAGTACGTAAATTTTAAGCATGCAAAATACAAAATTTTAAACGTGTTCCGTATAAATTATTAAAATATTTTGATAAAAAACATGGTGGGAAGCTGTTTAATTAACTAAATTTGACAATATATTTAAGAATGTGAAGTTTCTAACCTCAATATTTTCATTTTTTCGAATATTTGACCGAATTTTTGAATGTGTTTTATTGCACTGAGCCGATTTATACTCGTACGTCCCAAATTTTTTCCGTTTGCCGAATTGCTAACAAGGGTCATAACCCGACTAACTTGAAAACTGGGAGATGAATTGTCATACAAATGGAAGAACCTATGATGAAATTAATGTTTGCTGTGGGATTGGCAGATTCCTAGGTTTATTTAGTGTACATGGCATGTGTGGAGGGGAAAAAAGGTTTAAAAAAAAACCTAAAATTTTACACTTGGACTACCATTTACTCTCTTTCCTTTGCATATCTGCTTGTTTCTTCCACCACCTGTGCCCACACGCTTGCAGCCTTGTCTGCATATCCAATCTGTTCAACAAAAGCAGTAATCCTTGTTAATTACCATAAAGAACCAGGTAGAAAAGATTGGGAAGAAAATTGTTCCAGGTATGGCATTGTACATCAAACAGGACACAAAGAAAAGAAACCCAAAGACGTTCAACAACAGGGCATCATATTGATAGTGCCGACTCAAACAAATATACACAAGACGAGGCATCAATTATAACTGTTAGCTTCTCGTGACTCGAGAATTTTCAAGGCCCAGAAGGGCCAGAACCCGAATCTTTGAGGGCATGAAGGATCACCATTTCCTTTTAGATATGTTGCCGAGGGATTTATCATATCACTCCAATAAGCTGCCATCCAAATGTGGACCTTCACCAAATTTAGGACCAAATCTATGAACCTACGTCATCAGAGCGAGTACATAGGAACATAGAGTAATCATTGGATAACATGGACACATGCATCATATATGTCGTGCGGTATCAGTTGTATACAACTACAGCCTGGTAAGCTTTGTCCAAAGTTTCAAAAGTGTAACACAGTCTAGGGAGGACGATGATAAGATCAGCTGTAGGAATTTGTCTTGATCTCTGAATAGTGTGAGGAAAGCCAAGAAACAAATTTCTACAGAACTTCAGTATGACGGAACATTTGTTTTCAGAAAATAAGGGCCAGTCTTTGGTTTTGTCCCCCCTGGACCTCTCCTCTCCGCTTCCCATACCAAAGACCTTAACCACTAGGTTGCATTTCTTCCAGCCAATATGTGGATCACACACATCAACTGGTACCTAGGCATCCAAAACCTGTGACACTTGTTGCCATAACATTTATAATATTACGGCTTTAAAATAGAATTATAAATGTGACAAAACTCAGTCTATCATATAGAAGAACCATATCGTTTACCTAACCAAGTAACCAGATAAAACTCAAAAGGATTTAATGTAAGCTAAATAAGGTTAAAGTCACTGATATAAACTAGCCTACATTACGAATACAAATATATCAAATTAAGAAAAAGTCTAAACGAGTTGTTCTGCAAAAGGTATTTTAACATCGAAATTGAGTTATCATGCTAAAGCTAGTTTAAGAGGGAGAGAGAAGTAATAATATACTTTTGCTGTGCACAACATATAACAGTATAGTATATGTGAAAAGCCCAAGATGAACTCTCCTCTTTGTCCTGTGGACTTGTGGACATGCCAAAGCAAACAGAAGAGAATCTTTAGAGAGGACAACCAATATTCAAGACCCATAAAATTTAAAAAAACTGTTTCTCACCTATTCCTTCTATATTCTCCTCCCCCTTTACATACGAGCTATTTACCAAGTGCCCTCCTTCCAACAGTTTCTCCCTCTATTATTTCTCTGTATTTCTTTTAATTATGCTCATAACATGTGTAATTGTCCTCCCATCTTTCTTTACTCTTCTCTTGTTTGTTCTTGGGTGATCAATTGCCTATGGTCACCTAGAAACCACACTATACTTGTACTTTGGGGATGTAGCCCCGTCTTCTAGCCATTAAACCCATTCTTAATCACAGGACTAAATTTGACAGGGAAAGGAGGAAGCTATAAACTTTGACGACGGATCAATGATAGCTAACAACAAAATTGTCTTTAGAGATGACAAGAGGGTACGGTAGGAAATAAGTATTGCTGGCACTGATAACAGTGTTGTAAGGTGAAATAACCTAGGGTCGTGGATTGGCATTAGCACAGCCTTATCAAGAGAATAGTTCAAAGATAGTAATGGAGGTCAATTCATAATAGTGATAGTAGCAGCCACAGGGAGTAGGGTGCCAAGAACCTTTTCTTGAATCGAACTCTGAAACTCCAAATTTTGTAATGTATACGTCCCTAATAAAGGGTTGACGTCAGGTCAACATCCAATAGTAAACTTTGTCAAATCTTTTATGGAGCCTTGTTATGCTCCATAGCTAACCCCATTCTTGTGGGAAAGGCTTGGATGATAATGATGATATGCCCCGGATAAGCTATTTCTGATTGTTGCTCTGGGGAATAAAGGAGATCGATCCAGCTAAAGATTCAATTGCTAACCCAAGGGCACATGCACGAATAAACATGGAAAAGGATTATCTGCACACCAGAGATAGTTGTTCACCCTTATTACAGTGCACATATCCTATGGATGATTCACATTGTTAACCATAATCTAAACACCTAAAAGTATCCAGATTATTAAATGTGTTTTTCAAAACTCAACCAACATAAGATGGCCATGTTAGTTCAATTAAAAGTTGGAAACCTGGTAAGTGGTCACCTGGTAATAAATTCAAACATATGATTTTTCTAAAACCATAGACTTGCACCAATCAAGTCCTTACCTCTTTTTGCATTACATATGGATAAAGTTGCTAGATACAACAAGATGAGGCTTCCTTATGCATTTTCTGTGTTAACAGTGTGTAATTGTGTATCGATGATACTAGAGAAGGTTTCAAATTTTGAAGTATTCAGAATTAAACTGGTGTGCGTTAGATTCAGAGAGAACACAAGAAATGAGGAAGTAGTTCCAGTTGATGGCTTATAAAAATATAAAAGAGTCGTTTTCATTATTTAGGATCAGTTCTTCATGAAGACTTTGAGTCACAGGAGGATGTTGTTCATAATATCAAAGCGACATGGTCAAAGAACTTCTGGAGCACTCTACATCCATGGAATACCTTTGAAATTGAAAGAAACACCAATAATACTATTATAAGATTAGCCCTGGATCAGAATGCTGGGACATTAATAAAAATGTCTAGAAGATGAAATGAGATTTAGATGGATAAGTGCTAGTAACAAGGTTGAAGATTGATAAAAAAAAAAAAAAGAAATGAGTGCATCGGTGGAAAATCTAGGACGGCTTCAGTTGAGAATTTGGTGAGAGAAAATCATTTAAGACGGTTTAAACACAGGATAGTTAGAGGTGTTAACTGGGCCGGGCTGGGCCAACCTGGACTCCGATTTGACCAGGTTTAACCGGGTCTGGGTCAGACCGGGCCAGCCCGATCTTGAGCAGCAGGCCGGGCCGGGCCGGGCCGGGCTGGAGACCAAACCCCCAAACCCAGCCCGGCCCAGAGCCCGGTCTGAGCCAGTCCCGGCTGGGTCCGGGCCAGCCTGCGAGCCTATTCAATAACATTTAACAAAAAAAAATTTCTTCATATTGACTGGAAATAGTTTGATTGTTGAGCCAGAATAGTCAGTTCAAAAGAGGACACTACAGAAAGATCTCATTGTGACAACATCTTTTTGACATTGGACAGAATTATTTTGCCTGAATGCATATTCATCACAAAATTTAACTATATTTCAACTTTATTTCATGTTGCGTGGAATCTGGCATGAAACTTAGCTAAAAACTCCAGATTTAACTGTTATAGGATCTGATATTCACTATTATTTTTTCCAAGATTAATGAGACAACTATAACTAAGAACAGCATATGTGCAAAACGCCATAGTTATTGTGATTGAATGAAAATCTGAGCACATCTCAATGAACAGAAGTGGTTTTTTAACAGGAGATATAACAACTTGAAAAGGTGACAGGGTCAATACCTGATTTATTATAAACCCTTTCAGCATTCCCAGAAAATCCACACGTCTTTCTCTGTCCAATCTCTCAAGTTCATTTCTATTATTCTCCTGCATTGTGGTTCACAGATTTGAAATCAGCATATTTCATATTCCACCATACAGTTGTATTATGATCTCGAAAAGAGTAATTTAAAGTAGATATCATTTTTGGCTATTTCTAAAATACCTTCTTCTTTTTTTCTCTTACAACGGAGGGCCTACCTTAATATTATACAATGTTATATCTCCAGGATCTGTAACTAATATTACCATTAATAACTAGAAGAAAGTAATATTCTTTCTTTGGCAAGTAAAAAGTGAATTCACTTGTTTAGAATTAGAACAAAGGTTGAGCATCTGCAATGAAGATTACTCATGGAAAGAAGATAATTATGATAATGAGATACAAAACAGAAAATTACAATATACTCCAACACAAATCTTTATATGCCTGTCCAGGTCTAAAGATGTAACCAGCCATATCTAGAAAGAACCAAACCTAAAATTAAAAGGTGTTCTATATTCCAGTTATGGAACGTGCCAAAGCAACTATTACTAAAAGAATTTCAGATATTGACATGAATAACCTGTCAGAACAAAAATAATGCAATATTAGTAAGGATATGGAATGTATGACTGAGGTAAACTCTCCACAAAAGTCCTTATGAAGGATAAGCACATAAAGTTTCTAAGACTCCTACACTAAATCTCATTAAACTGTCCAAAAAACTCTTATGAAGGATAAGCATAAGCATGAATAGTTCCTGTAATTATGAAGGACAGTTCTTATAGTTATGAAGGATAAGCATGAAGATTCCTCTACTTGACGTCATTAAATCCTCTTTGGACATATGCTACAAAGATAAGATTCCATAAAAGCTTCTCTTTAGCATATCAAATGGTGTTTGTAGGTGAAGGTAGGTGTGGGATTGTTAAACAAGCATCCTAGTGCCACGAGGCTCCACCTAACACAGGGTATGGAGAGGGTTATATATTTTTATTTTATATATATATATATATATATATATATATATATATATATATATATATATATATATATATATGAAGAGGTGGTTTCTGTGAATTAAACGTGCATAGCCTTACCGTCGCACTAGGTGACACCCTCATGTGTGGGATTGTTGTGTCCATGAAATAAGAGTTAGGTCAAAGATTCAAGGCAAAGGCATCAGGGACTCTGTTTGGTGCCATACACTAGGAGTGAGCCAAATGCCTTCCATTCCGGATGGGGGTTTACAAACGTACCATTCAATTTGGGGCTCAAATGGCCGTTTCCGAAGCATTAGCCCAACGAGCATCCCGGAACTGCAATCCTAATTATCCATCGAACGTGAGATTTTAGTGTGCCACATGGAGGTAAGAGGGTCAAAATGAATGGGGATGGAGAGCGTAAATATGACTGTAGTACGTGGAAGCTGTATGAAAAAAAGAAGGTGGTGGGTCAATGTTGCTTCAAGCAAACCGTGACACATACTGATTTCCGGGTCCCACTTGGTGTGGAAAGAGGTGGAGGAATGAGATAGTGAGTGTGCAAGGGTTTGTTTATCACATGAAATATAAGAGTATATTGCCTGACTTGGAATCATGGTTAGAAATTAAATGCATGTGTAGTAAAAATGCAAGATGCCAGGTAATATAAGGTCCACATTAAGTGCATGCAGCAATTTATATTGAAAAATAATTAAATAAAAAATAATTTAAATCAAAATACAAAATACATATAAAAAATCATTAGGAAATACATATCTTCACATATTTATATATAATTTTGTAAAAAATTTGAATGGAAATAAAAATACATCCCAGTATAGGGGTCAAGGCGTCGAGCAAGTTCTAATTGAGTCATCAAGCCCTAAATGACGTTAATCTACGTATTTATTACATCATATTTCAAGTTCTTATATTTTCTATGAAATTATTAGGATATAATTTGGCAACCATAACAAAAAAGACGAACACTAGTAAAATCACAAATGTCACCTGGCTTTGAAGGCCAATATGAAACCAGCAGAAATTACCTTTATGCGCTCATACTCTCTAATTGCACAAAATTTAGCATCTTCTGTTGCTCTTATGGTTTCTTTCAACTCCTCTATTTTGCGATATCTGGACCTATCAACAATAAATATCTTTGACGCTGCACCTTCGAGTCTTTCGGCCCGCGTATGCAAGGAAGACAAATCTGACATGAGTGTTTGCACGGTCAATAGAGCACTGGAACGATCTGAGAATGCACTATGAACTGCTAGCATCAGCCCTAGATATTCATGCAATGTATCCTGCAAGAGATATGAGCATGATTCAGGGATGAAGATATAAGACAACTGAAAGCATGTTGAAATTGCTATGTTAGCTTTAAGATTATTACCAAATTTTTGACCGATTGTGCATTTAATTCCCGGTAGGATCTACTTGCTCTAATAGCAGCAGTAGCTAGACGTTTGAAATCAGTAGCTCGGGTCCTCTGAGAATTATATAGAGCCTCCTCAGTTTCAAATTTTCCAAGTTTAAAGAATGTCAATCCTAATTGACCCATTGTTTCCCCGATATCCTGTTGAGCTTTAACAAGTGCTTCTGCCTGCATCAGAGGGGGAAAAAGGACACTACATTGTAAAGGAGGCACTAGAAGAATAAGTGTAAAGTAGAATACTGCAGGAATTCTTAACAGACTGAAATAACATGGCAGACAAATTCTTCTCTTGAGAAAACTCAGCAGGGCAGGAGAAATATGATTCTACCTAACAAATTTCAAATAATTGTTTCTTCTACCTCCAAAATTCTACAGAAATTAATGTTGAGAAGTCTATTGGGTTTATATTCCCACATCGGGTAGAAAATAAGAAGGAGGTTAATCATCTCCTTTATATATGTACTTCTTTTCTATAATGAAGCATCCAATTATTCCAACTCTATATGGTATCAGAGCCACCCTAATCCTAATTTCTCCACATCCGCCGCCACCACTAGGTCTGCTACCACCGCCTCTGTCACCTCTGCTCGACCGCCGCCGGCGTCCACCCTCGTCGCCACCTCTCTACCGCTCCCTCCCTCACCATCATCGTCATCGTCATCGCTACCGAAGGAGAACATCGACATCGGGTCGCAGCCATGCACGAGATATAAGCAGCGACGCTCGGGGACATCATTGTTGCTGAAGAAGGAACGACAGACATGGAGAAGTCTGCAGTCGAAGCTGGCGGGCACCACCGGAACTCGTGTGTCCTAGATCTGTCACCGCCAGGCTGATAGAAGAGGAGAAGGAGCAGACAATGGAGACGATCTACGACAAGCTGACGACCAAGGAGATGAAGGCTTTGGTGGACGATCTCTTGTCCAGGAGGTTGACCGAAACTAGCGCCCGTGCTGCACAGGAGGATGTGGATCTTTCACCATACAAAATGGAAAAGTTGGAGAAACTGGAGGTGAAGTTGGAGGGTACTACCAACTACTTGAAGTGGTCGCGCCAGGCTATGCGAACCTTAAAGTCAAGAGGCCTGATGGACTATGTGAACGGCCAAACCAAGGCACCTGGAGATCACTCATCGCGGGAGTTTGCTGTATGGGAGATCATCAACAACGTGGTAGCTACATGGTTGACAGCCTCATTGACCGACCAAGTGTCGGGCAACGTGGAGGCTATGGAGAGTGCTTGAGACATTTGGACGATGTTGAAAGATGTACTCGGGGTCGGACAACCCGATGAAGGTATTTCAGTTGCAGGATGAACTTGACAATATGGTCCAAGAAGATCGCACCATCTCTGAGTATGCGACTTTGCTAAAGAAGTATTTGTCTGATCTCGACCACTAAGATCTCATTGGCGTGGAGGATGAACAAGTAGAGCCGGCATTTATGAAATATTATCAGAAGTTTATGGAGTATGTCTCACGACAAAGGATGATGAAGTTCCTGAAGGGACTCAACCCAGCATTTGAGCAGAGGAGGAATGTCTTACTTGCACATCCCGGACTGCCATTACTGGAGGAGGCTATGTCGGTGGGAGGGGTGATTATTCTGGGGCGCACAATGTAAACTTGGCAGAAGGGAAAGATGAAAGTCATTCATCCGATGTGACCCCTAGTGAGAGAAAAATGCTAGAGATGTGGAGGAGCATGGAGCTTAAAACCAGTGACAATCGAGCCAACATTGTTGGGCCTCAACTCCAACTACTTCCGTGGGTAACATCACCAACTATGCCCACACTAGCACAGTTAAACCTGCTCATTCTCTTGCATCCACCCACAGAACAGGAAGTATAAATTGGATAATTGACTCTGGGACATCCCGTCATGTCACAAGGGCCCATCATAAGTTCCAGAATTATAATTGTAGTGCCCCGCTCCGCGAAAGCACTAGATAGACAGAAAGATCGGATTGCTGGCTCTGCAATAGAAGACGATTGATCTGGGTGAGTGGACGAAGTCTCATTTGCTGATTCGCTTACGCCTAATAAGAATCTGAGTTTTAATTGATTGCTGTTGTTAATAACAAGATAGTAAATCATTGAGTATGCTTTAAGAGAAATCACATGTTGCCTTGCTAAGAAATGAATGTTACCTTGATTAAGAGAACCTTGTAATGCTAATAACAAGATGGTAACCTTTGTGTATGCTTATAAGAGATTTCACATGTTGCCATGCTAAGAACAAGAAAAGAGTTAACCTGTATGCTAAAAAGAATTGCTGCATGCTAATAAGAAACGAACTGATGCATGTAGGGGTGAGCGTCGGTATAATCGGTCGGTATTTGGTTGGATTTTTTGGTATTTTTTTAAATCGGTATTTAAAAAATCAATACCAATATCGTACCATTTAGAATCGGTTTTTTCGGTTTCGGTTAAATCGGTATTCGGTCGGTTTTTATTCGGTACCGGTATTTTACCATTTAACATTTGATCAATCAACATACTTAATATGAACCTCTTAACCTAGAAAAATATTTTTTTACTTTTTTTTAAGCATTAAATTTCAAAGCCAAGCCTCTATCAAGCAAGCAATTAATTAAATTTATTAGAATAATATGTAACAAGTCGCAAACACCTAAAAAAGAGCTTAAAAGATCAAACACGATCACTAAGTTTAATTCTTAGTATAAGTTTAAGTACACTAAAATTCATTTCAAAGTTATATGAAAACACAAAAATATAAGCTCAAAAGACCAAAACTCAATTCTTAGCATTCTTAACATAACTTCAAGTCCACCAAAATCCATTCTAAGTTCTAACAAACTAATTTCCAACTAAAACAAAGATAAAAAAATTAATCACGAACAACATTCTAAGGATATATATATATATATATATATATATATATAATCGGTTCGGTTCGATATTTTCGGTATGGTATTACATTCAAACCGTTACCACTACCATTATACCATATTTTAATCGGTTCGATAATTCGGTATCGGTACATAATTTCGGTTCAATTTTTTGGGATATTTTTAATCGGTATTCGGTCGGTTTTTCGGTAGCGGTCGGTATTTGCTCACCCCTAGATGCATGTATGCTAAAGTAGAGATGTTGCCTTTAATCAAAAGAACTGTTGCCATGCTAAAAACAAAAGAGAAGAGATTTCTTGTACGTCCCGAGCATGTATGCTTTCAAGGTAGAACGCCATGTTATATCTGCATAGAACTGTTATTATGTTCCAAACAGATTTATAATTGCTTGTCACTCAAGATATTCTAAATGCCAGACATGTACAGACGGACTTGTACATATTACAAAGAGATGAAACATCTAGGAGCTTCGGCTCTGAATCAAAGAGAAGAGAAAACGCAGAGGGCACCCATGTGAAAATGGGTGTCGGTATGTCTAACACAGAGGGCACCCATGTGAAAATGGGTGTCGGTATGTCTATCGTAGAGGGCCCCATGTGAAAATGAGTGCTGGTATGTTTATCGCAGAGGGCCCCATGTGAAAATGGGTGCCGGTATGTTTATTGCAAATGGTCCCATACGGGTGCCGATATGTATTATGCTTATGCTAATCGTTATCTTATGCAGGGAAGGACCGTCGGCTATGGTAAGAGTCACTATAAAGTGATGTACATGTGTTGCTTAAGTTCCTATATAAATGCTTGCAGAGATTAACCTTTTGCCATGAATGATGTCCCACTAAAGAAAATATAATGTATTATGCTTGTCATTGACCCTAACAGTTGCTCGAACAAAAAAGAAAAGATATGCTCATGAGACATGTTGCGCACTCTACAGAAATGAATAGTCTTCGTGCTTGAAATGATTAGTCCCTTGCATGCTTGAAATGAATAGAAATGATATGTTGGTCTTTCAAAGATGTTTTCAAAGAATGTAAACTGACTTTGTATGCATGAAATGAACATAGGTAAAAATAGCAAGATCACATCACAAGAAACGTTTTCTCACTAAATGAGCAGTGATCGTTTCAAACAAATGTAGCTCTTTGTTCACAATCACCAGTATGCTGATATACTGACCCACCATCAGTCTGCATGCAGGTGCACTATGCATCGAGAAGGATAGTCCGAAGCGAAGAGCCCGAGCCTCATCCTCAGGAGCCAGAAATCAGAAGAGATGACATCTGTAGCAAGAGTTGGTTTTGTATATAAAGGGATGTAATGTATGGGAACGTGATCATTGTAATCTGTAATGTTCTGAGAGAATGTATCATTGTATCAGAGAGAATCGAAAGCTTGTAATATGTTCAAATGAAATCAATAAAGAGAATTGTTTCTTGTTACCATTGTGTTCCATGCTTGTATTCTGAAAATGTTCGCTGCTGCTTCAATTATCTGAGATAAGTTCTGCTGCGTATTGTCAACGTTGTCTATCTTGTCTTGCTTCAGGTCTTGGCCTTGTGCAAGCGCAACTTAGGCTTGCACGACATCACGCCTTAGCAAGGACGATCGGTTCCAAAGAGTCCGAAGCGAGGACGAAAGGACTCTGCGGGATCGGGACGTGACAATAATCACCTGACAACACCTGAAAGTATTCAGACTGCTGATGGTACTGCTCGGCCCATAATGGGTGTAGGCATGGTTAAATGCACCACTTCCATAACTTTAACTGATGTCTTGCGTGTTCTATCTTTTTCTGTTAATCTATTGTTTAATAGTATCTTTCTTCAACTTAATTGTGTTGTTTTGTTTGACATTGCTAAGATAATTTTTCAGGAGAAGGGAACAGTAAGACGATTGGGGACTGACACTTGGCATAAAGGCTATGGTACTTGGATAGGGATGGACTGAATGTAGCACTGACGTCACTGGTGGATGAGGCACAACCGGAAGAGCCGCAGAGAACTGTGGAATCTGAATTGTTGCTCCAACATCAGGGTATGGGACACTCTTCATTTAGTCTACTGAGTCGGATGTTTCCTTCTATGTATTAGAAGGCTGATAAACAAAAATTAGTTGGTGATGCTTGTGAACTAGGAAAACATACCAGAAGCTCATATGTGAGTTCTGGAAATAGAAGTGTTCCCTTTTGACATGATACACTCTGATGTGTGAAAACCTTGTCCCACAACTACTGCTAATGGTTTTAAGTGGTTTGTCACCTTTATTGATTGCTACACCCGTGTCACCTGGGTGTACCTAATGCAGAGTAATAGTGATGTGTTTGCATGTTTTCAAGATTTTCATCACAGGGTCACAACGTAGTACAATGCTAATGCGAAGATGTTGAGGTCTAACAATGGGACAGAATACACCAACAAGGCTCTTGAAGAGTACTTGTCAGCACATGGGATACATCATTAGACTTCATGCGCCTACACACCAGCACAGAATGGTGTGGCAGAGCGGAAGAACATGCACATGTTGGAAGTGGCTCGGTCGATGATGCTTGCTATGAATGTCCCTAAATACTTCTAGGGGCATGCCGTGTTGACAACTGCATATCTCATCAACAGAATGCCCTCTCAGGTGTTAGGATGGAAGACACCGTTCGAGATGCTTACAGATGAGAACAAATATATTGTTCCTCCAAAGGTGTTTGGGTGTGTATGCTTTGTGAATGACAATAGGCCTGGTGTGGAAAAGTTGGACCCTCGAGCAGTGAAGTGTGTCTTTGTCGACTACTCAGGGACTAGAAGGGATATTCTTGCTTGAGTCCTGTAGAGCAAAGGCTCTTCGTGAATATGGATGTTACATTCAGAGAAATGGACCCGTAATACCACAATGGTTCAGGTGAAGACTCCGCATTTGATGACACGCCTAACTTAGGAGGTGTTAGGAGTGAGGGGGAGATGAGCCCGAGCGTGATTGTCGGATCAGTTCTATGTCCAATTGGGAAAGATGGTCCAAGGAAACAAAGGAGAGATAGTGAGAGGAGAAAAGCGAAAACGATAAGGATACACACAATCAGGAGGAAGAAAGTGACGATCTAGCATAGGGAGAGGAACCAGCGCATGGAAAGGAACAATCATTAGAACAATCTACAGCTCAAGAAGAGTTTCAGGTCTACAGGAGGAGAAAGCAGAAGCCCAATATTGTGCCTAATGTCCCTACTGTGCCACGTCCCTCACCTAACCCTGTCCCAACTCCTGAAGAAGCACCCGCACCGGATCCCTCTGATTCGGATGCGGATCCCTCAAATTCGGATGATATGGTCCCCTCTTCTCTATCTCATATTCCCTTGATGAGGTCTTCTCACAACAATACAGGAAGATCCCATAATCGTTATGGTTATGACCATGACATTGCTAATTTCTTATCATATTCTAATCTATCCCTCACTTATGGAGCATTTATTGCATCGTTAGACACCACCTCTTTGCCTAAGTATTGACAGGAAGCAAAGGAAGATCTGAGATCGAAAGTTGCAATTTTGGAGGAACTTGGGGCACTCGAAAGAAATAGTACATAGGAACTTGTTCCATTGCCTAAAGAAAAGAAAACAGTTGGATGCAAATGGGTCTTCACGGTAAAGGAGACTCCATAAGGGAAGGTGTGGTACAAGACAAAATTGGTTGCAAAGAGATTCACTCAGTCCTATGGTACCGACTATGATGAGACATTTATTCCGGTAGCAAAGATGAGCACTGTGAGAACCCTGGTCTCCCCCTACAGCAAATCGTGGATGGCAGCTGCATCAATTGGATGTGAAGAATGTTTTTCTTCATAGGGATCTACAATAGAAGTATACATAGAGACTCCTCTGGGGTTTTGCACTGCGCAGTCGACGAAAAAGATGCGCAAGCTGAAGAAATCATTGTATGGACTCAAGCAATCTCCTCGAGCCTGGTTTGAGAGATTCAGGATGGTTGTCACAGGCATGGAATACAGATAGACTAATACAGTTCATACGGTCTTCTTCCGGCATACGTGACGCCATGTCACAATACTTGTAACACATGTAGATGATATAGTGATCATAGGTGACGAGAAGGAGGAGATTGCCAGCTGAAGTCAAAACTTGCCAAGAAATTTGAAGCGAATGACTAGGAATGATGAGGTTTTTTTTGGGATCGAAGTGGCTCAAGGAAGAGATAGAGATCGTCCTCCCTCAGAGAAAGTATGTATTAGACTTGTTCACAGAGACAAGCATGTTGGGGTGTCGATCAACAGTCACTCCGATTGACCTAAGAAATATGTTGGGTGCAGAGGCAGAAGACCGTTGATCGTGAGAGATATAAGAGACTAGTAGGCCGACTGATTTATCTATGCCACACTCGTCCTGATATCTCATTCGCTGTGAGTGTAGTAAGCCGCTACATGCATGATCCAAGAAAGGGCCACATGGATGCAGTTTTTCATATTCTGAGATATCTGAAGGGGGCTCCTGGAAGAGGGTTATAGTTTAAGAACAATGGACACCTAGGTGTTGAGGGATACTGCGATGCAGATTGGACAAGCAGCATGGATGGCAAAAGGTCCACCTCAGGGTACTATGTCTTTGTAGAGGGTAACCTAGTCTCCTGGAGAAGCAAAAAATATCATGTGGTAGCACAATCGACAGCTGAAGCAGAGTATAGAGCAATAGCTCTGGGTGTGTCATGATTGTTGTAGGTAAAAGTTCTCCTGACAAAGTTGCAGTTGGATCGAGGAGCACCATTACGTCTTATGAGTGATAGTCAAGCTGCATTGGGTATAGCTAACAATCAAGTTCAGCATGACAGAACGAATCATATCGAGATCGATCGATTCTTCATCAAAGAGAAGATAGAGAACGGAACATTGAAGCTTGATTATGTTCGCTCAGAAGAACAAGTTGCAGATGGTCTTACTAAGGGTCTTAGCTCCTTGAGTCTTTCTAAACTATGTAACAAGATGGGGATGATTAATATCTATCGCCCATCTTGAGGGGGAGTGTTGAGAAGCCTATTGGGTTTAGTCTCACATTGGGTAGAGAATAAGAAGGAGGCTAATCATCTCCTTTATATATGTAATAAAGCATCCAATTATTCCAACTCTATAATTAATTACCAATATTATGAGAAATTTGCTAATAGATTGTACATTTTTGGCTCTACTTGAACATAGTAAATTTCTAAACAAACTATTCAAGCAAACAACTTCTTTAACCTTTCAGAGCCCCATTCAAAGTGTGTTTCCACGTTTGGCATCACTACTAAAATTTTGAAACGCGATGAAACATGAATATAGGATTATCTGATGTATTGATATTATGCTTGAATGGTTTCATCATACATGCTAGGTTACATGAAACTTCCCAATTTGAAGGCATTGAAACAAGCCGCCAACATATTTCAAGGTGAATAAAAGCTTTCTTTTTGTCTATATACGATTACAACATATTCCCATGTGTTACTACTGGGTTCCGAGTATTTTGCAATGACAAATTTATAACTAAATGTGCCAAAGTATTTGCACAACTGAAGTATGGAGTATCTGAGATTCTGAATACATCATAATACAAAAAGGCAAGTACCACTATTACATCTGTCGAAGCAAGTGGCAATATGATTAGGCAAGTTCATACACCATTCAGTTGAACTCCTAAAAGACCGTAATTTGGATTTGACGAGATTTGCATTATGGATCATGAGTGCTGTGTTTTGATCAACTTTACAAGAATCCGCTACCTACACGGCGAGTTGCGTTCCTGAATTAATGATTTAAATTCTTTTTCCATCTATGCATTCCCGTTTGATATGCAGTTTTGGAGTTTTACTAGTGTACCATGTTCAGATTCCTTTCCAATTCCAAGTTCCAGGAAATCATGGTTTGTAATCATGGTTTTGATATGCTTGCACACCGTAATATGGACACAGGCAAATAGAGAGGCTTTTGACTCTCTGCAGATGATATAGAAGCACAAGTAGAAGCATTCGGAGTCTTCTTGAGACTTGAGATGCAGCTTAAGATTCATGCATCTTCCTTTCTGTTAAGGGATCTTAAAGTAGGAAATAGTATGCGAACAAATCCTGATTTTGTCACGGTAAGGCTGAAACAGTGAGCTTATATTAATGATGCAAGATAATTAAGATACTTCTAAGAATTGCTTAGTTAATCAACTTGGTGTTTAAATCATATACTGTTAATCTCTTTTGCAGAACTTACATATCTGATATAGAATTCTAATTCAGCCGAATACTATGTTGCACGATATGACACGACATAGCGACCAACATGGATACAACATCTATTTTGGTGTGTCCTACTGTATTTTAGAGTGTTCGCGTTGTGTCCATACGTATCCGCATGAATTTGCTAACTGACTAGTTTTCTGCAGTTGAGTACTGACATGCATGTGTGGTGAACTGAATACCTTGGGAAGCAATAAATGCCCCCCCAATCACGGTGCTTATGTGAACAAATTCACAAAATTTGCATAATCAGCTTAATAAAGTAGAGAAACTTAATTGATAGTTGTTAAGATAAACCACACGTGGGAGAGATGAGATCGAATCACTATGTGTATCTTGCAGTCGTGACCTTTGGTGGTATTCTTTTCTCTACAGAAGGCAGTGGCACACCGGTTGAGAATTCCTCTCTAACATTTTGGAGCGTCTGTGCTTCCTAGGCCTAAAACTAGACTGATCACAGAGACTGTAATTCCTACATCTCCTCATTACTGATCACAGAGAAGACCGATAAAGACCAGCAACATAAGCATCAAAGCCAAAACTACAAATTTCCATGTCGACAAGCTAAAACTCCATATATAAAGTGAATGCAAGATTCAAATCTCCCATTTCTCCCACTCTTGGCCCGAAGGTGTCCATGTTAAACATTCATAACTTTGAACCTTGTGTTCATTACGAGTTTCATTTCCAATAAATCAACTTCCTACACACTGGTGGAACCATATAGTCCGTAGAGGGGGGCGTAGAATCCGTGTAAATATTTAATAAGTAACGACACGGAAGAATGGGTAGGCCCCTGCATATAATAATTTGTTTCCCTAGCATAATTGTTTTTGTATATCCCTTCTTCCTCTTCTATACAAATAGGAACTTTAGAAGAATAAAATTTTCCCCTACAAATTACAACTTCTTCCATATTGCGTGTTGGTAAGAAATAGGAAGATTTCAAAGCTTTGGTTTGAAATGGCACTCAAATTAGAGTTCACTCCGAAAGTTGAATGCAATCAATTAACGACGATCTAAATTGAATGTTGTATTTTTCATATAACGTGTAGATGCCTATGTAAATGTTTTCCCCCACACCTTCGTCTAAGAGATCTTTAATAATTTCTTTAAATTATACTGTGAAGTTCTGATAACGTCTTTAAGGTCTACAATTTCCATCATACCTGATACCAAGGTTCATAGTATCGGTATCGGAATCGGTATCGGGCCATTCCTATGAGTATAAGGATCGGAGGTATCGGCAGGATCGGCAGTTTCGGATCGGAGTATCGAATTTTTTGGTATCGGAAATCAAATAATTATTAATAAATTATTAACATTTTATAAAATATATTCCATACATTTAGGCATAATTTTAAGTATTTCTAGTGTTGTTTCTTAGTAATTTTGAAATTGAATGAAATAGTAGTAATCATTGTTGATTGGTTTACATGTAATAGATAAGTTTTTTTTTTGCTTTACATGTTTTTACAACCTTACTATGCATTTACACCCTTGATGATCGGTCTTTTTCGTTCAATTTTCTTTGCGAAATTAACCGGAAAAGAGACCCCCAATGTCGGTATCGGTTAGTATCGGATCAAGACATGCCAAACCGTATCGATATCGGCCGTATCGGATTGGTATCGGCCGATACTGCAAACTATGCGAAGCACATCGAAGTAGATTGTCATTTGTTCAACAAAAGGTTGTTGAAGAACATTTCATTGAAACCAAGTTTGTTACGTCAAACAACCAGCTAACAGATCTCTTTACACAACCTCTTGAAAAATTTAGAATGAATTTTATTGGTACCAAGCTGGGCAAGCATGAAAAATATGCTCAATGACTAGGTTGTTACATAATGGTTAGGTTGTTTATATACATTCTTACCATCATGATATCTCTATCGTAACTTTAGCCTTGTAACTTTAGTTAGCCCCAAAAGACTATAAACAATGTACTCATTTATCTAATAAAATGATCCACTTCTCTCTTCTTATTCTTCTCTTATAATATATTATAAAAGAAACTACATCCATTACTTCTGGACCGGTGCTTGTGGGGTCTATTTGTTTCACTACAAAAGCAGGAGAAACAACTCAAGGTAGCAAGGACATTATATCCGTTCGTTGTCTGCAAAAGCCAATTGCAACCAAAAGGACAGCCAACAAAGGACCCATTTTGGTTGCAAAACAACATGTTCCATAGCCTGTCTTGATGCATCAAATTGGCACTTTCTTTTGGCATGACCTCTAGGAGAGGGTGAGGGAGTTGGTTCAATTTGTACAAAAACTTGGGGCTAGTTTGGTTCCCACGATAGTATCATTTCCACTGGTATAGCAAGCAAATTGGCAAACAAAGTTTGTTTTGTCCCTAGTGCATGCTGTTTCACCATACAAAATTGGCCAAAAACTACAAATGCTCACAGGAGGACCATGTGGTGTTTGCCATTTAAAATGGAAGTCCATTTCAAATGGGAACCAAACTAGTCCTTAATCCACCTACTCACCCCCAACCCAAAACTCAATGTTGTTGGTTCCTAGCATTTCAGCAAATTCTTTATACCTCAAAATCCAGTGACTCCTCGAAGACACTTATATACCATCAATTCCTCTTGTGTTTTCCATTGACAGCGACCAGATGAGCATTTGAAACAGAATAATCATTCCCTTCCAACTTCCTACCTCCTTTTACTTTCTTATTATATCCTAGTCTAAACGAGAAAACCCACCCCATAGCCTTGTTATTTGTTACATGTGACTCGAAAGTTACCAGACACATCAAACTTCAAGTTTTGAAGTATCAGAGACCTGGTTACTTTGAGGGGACTTAACACTTTGGAGGCACTTCAGGGAATGCAAGGACTCATCTAAGTCATCATACAAAGAGATATCATCTATAGGTTTAATTGTTGACAATCTCATTTGAAAGATGTCCACTCTTCATTATGACAAGCTCTAATTCAATTTTATCAAAAGAAAAACCAGTTCATTTTTGTTTGTTTTCATAAGAATATGATGTATGCACATACTCGCTTACACATTTTGTAGAATATAAGTATCACTATATCAATTTTTGGAACGGTCCCCTGTTGGACATTTGGCCGTGTTGGACATTTGGAAATTGTCCATATCCAAGTACTATGGTGATCCACGACAAGATTTACCATTTTTCAAAATATTAATAGATTTTTAATAATTACAAGTAGATGGGTTTTCTTCAACATGCACCTTAGGAAAGGACATAACCTAACTTACAGAGGGTCTTAATAATTGTATCCAATCTAGCGTGCATGTCAGTTTCAAAGACGAATTACAACAAACCAACAACAAAAGAACCTTCCATCAAATATTTAGAGTCAGCAAAATGAATAATTTATCTCCATTCAACTCGATAAAGAGTCATCTCCATCCCTTCTTGATTAACAACTATCACATGCATCAAGCAACGTTCATTCTGATTTTCTCCAAGTGCTCGCAGCAATGTATCCCATTTTCTTAACATATTTTTGTGACAGATCACTAAAATCGCATATGTGAAGGTGGAATAGTGATATGAATTACCAAAAGTCTTTCTTCATGCTTAATGGTTTTTGCTTGATCATGAAAGCGAGAAATAAAAAATGGTTGTTGAAAAAAAATTGTATATTTTTTAATATCTATTTTAAAATATAAAACTAATTGTGTCTGATGTCTTTTCAACCTCCTGCAATGTCTGCATGAAGATCTTGGCTCCGCACCTGTCTATCAGACATGTGCAAGTCCATCTCGAATGACATTAGACTGTTTTATCCACAATTTATGTTATTTCTAAGATTTTACAAATGAAAATAACTTCCCAGCCACTCCTTTATTGTATTGCCTCTCATTTAATATAGTTGTCTCATTTCAGCTACACTTATTCTTTTCAAGTCTTCTTATTGACCAAGATTCTTACCCATAGCTTCCAATGTCATATACATTATAAGACACTACCTTCGATTGCCTCGAAATAAAAGGCAAAAAAAAAACCTATCAGCACAATCAACAACTGCATGACTGCAACTGCTGCATTTGCAGCAGGATGCAATTTATTGTATTAGTCTCGTGTTTGCAGGGAAACAATATCTTAGAAAATACAGTCAGACAAGTATCATAGTAGAAAATAAACAAGTCAAATGTTCTTCAAAGACAGATCTTAAGCAATATTTTGGTTGAATACACTATTTCAGTCTGAACACATGCAACCCAAAACAATAGAAGTACACATCCGAATCATAATTGGCATGCACTGCAGTGCTAAAGAAGAAACAATGACTTTGTCTTTTAATAGTTGATAATTCTAATTAAACCCATGGACTAGAAATGATAGTGTAACATTACAACCCTAAACATTTTGTTTGTTTTCCTTTATTAAAGGATAAGTATTTACTTCAGGAAATGCAATGGGATATTTGTCAACTCGAAGGGAGAATCAATATATGAGCTAACAAAGAACAAAATGTGGACATCTGCACTATATACTATTACTAACCAATCAATATATGAGCTAACAATTAGAGTCTAATTCCAATTTAGTCCTGTAAAACACCATTTTGGCACACCAGGAATTGCTTCTAATTCAAGCTTGTCACAAACTGGCATTTTGTTTGAGGAATCAATCTGAGAATAAGTCTAACTCTCCTCTAAGGAATTAGCTAATTCCTTTAAATCTCCAGTTCCTTTTCCAAAAGTTTCCTTAGAAAATCTCTTCTTGGTTTCATTCTTCAAAATATAGGTACGGTCATAACATTTATATGGTTTATCAAGAGGAAATACATTGAAAAATTAACATAACATGTAAGGATAGATTCAACACATTAAGCAACAATAAAGAGTTCATTAAACATCCAAACTACCTAAGTGCAATCATTATAAAGTCAACAACTAAAAGTGAAACTAGAACAATACAGATTATACAACCATCATAAGTTCTTAACATCCATCAATTTATCCATTCAACACCAATAGGTCCATAATAGAAACAATGGTCAATGAAACACCCAAAAGAAAAAGAAAAAAAACAAAAACAAAAACAAAGGAGAAGAAAGCTCAATAAATCGACAAAGAAAATTAAAAAAAAAGGTAAAAGGTTTGAAAGAAAAAATTGTATCGTATTGGTGTATCATATTGGGTCAATCATTTCGTATCAGGCGATACAAAAATGTATCAACACATTTTTTTCCCCATCCAATACACCTATATGATCAGTATCGGAAACCTTTTGTACCGTATCGTACGTAACTTATCGTGTATGTACAAGGTTAACAACAAGGTTCATAGTATCGGTATCGGAATCGGTATCGGACTATT
The DNA here is from genome assembly GCA_029216955.1 of Iris pallida. Classification (NCBI taxonomy): domain Eukaryota; kingdom Viridiplantae; phylum Streptophyta; class Magnoliopsida; order Asparagales; family Iridaceae; genus Iris; species Iris pallida. Next base: position 356,803 of record JANAVB010035319.1, read on the forward strand.
CCTATGAGTATCGGCAATATTGGTAGTATCAGCAGTTTCGGATCGGAGTATCGGATTTTTTGTATCGGAAAACAAATAATTATTAATAAATTATTGACATTTAAAAACATATATTTTATACATTTAGGCATAATTTTAAGTATTTTCAGTGTTATTACTTAGTAGTTTTGAAATTAAATGAAATATTAGTCACTCTTACCGATTGATTTGCATACAATAGATTGATTTTCTTCTTTTACATGCTTTTACAACCTTATTATGTTTTAAACCCTTGCTGATTTTGTGTTTTTCGTTTAATTTTCTTTGTCGAATGACTGGAAAAGAGGCCCTCAATGTCGGTATCGGTCAGTATCGGGTATCGGTCGGTATCGGATCGGGACATGCCAAACCGTATCGGTATCGGCCGATACTTTAAACCATGCCTGATACTAGGAGTAATTTTGATTGGCATGGGTTCGGAATTTCTTAAATACACATTTAGGGTCTGCTTTGATTGAGGGGGGCAAATAAGCAGAGTTAAGTGGGGGTTAAGTGAAGGGAAGTTAGGGGAGGGGGGAGGGGAGTCATTACATATAACCTTGTTTGAATTGGAAGAAGAGTTAAGTGGGGTGTGTTTAATAACTCTTAATCGGATTGGAGGTTTTGAGTGGGAGGATGATTAATAAAAATACAATAGTTATCAAAATATCCTTATTAAATGTGGCATAAAATTAGATTTAATGGGGTTTTTAATTAAAACTTGTCAAAGCAAGAAAATTTTACGACTTTTCAAACAATAAGCCCTCACTTCCCCTTGTTTACACACCCCCCCCCCCCCCCCCCCCCCCCCAAAAAAAACACCCACCCACCCACCAATTTGGGATGGGAAAAAAAATGGATAAAATAAGGTTAAAGTTCCCCTCACATAAACCCTTCATGACTCCCCCTACTAAACCCCCACCCTCAAATCAAACAAGTTTTTTTTTACCCTCACTTAACTCCCCCTCACTCAACTCTCTTCACCCTTAATCCAATCTTCACCCTCAATCCAAGCAGACCCTTAGTGTTCTAATGGAAATGTTCCAGTATTCAAAATGCAAGTTCCAGAACAAAAAGTGTTGGGTTTTGAGTGACTTATCTCAACTCGGACCAAAGCATCTCCGACATTCAGTGAATGAACTAATTACTCATCCTTTATTGTGAACAGCTAAATTAATTATAATCCATATATAAACATCCAACTTAAATTCAACAACTAATGAACCGTAAAAAGAACAAATCATTGTAAAAACATCACAGTTCCCACCTGCTGCGAAGCGGTAGAGAGCTGCTGCTCCAGATCCTGCATCTTCTCCTTCCTCTCCAAGAATTCCCGGTCCTCGTCCACCGCCGGCGGCCTCCCCCCTCCCCAGTCGTTCGCCACGGACTGCCTCAGCTCCCTGAACATCCTCAAAAGGTCTCTCCCCCCTTCGCCGGCTTCCCCTCCTCCTCCGGCCCCGCCACTGCCGCCGCCCCATCCAACGCCCTCGTCACCACATCCACGCTCCTCGCGAGCAGCAGCCGCCCCTGCCCCTGCCCCTGCCCCTGCCCCTGCCCCTTGAGGAACTCCGCCAATTCGTCGCTGCGTCCGATAGCCGGGTGCGCCACGAGCCGGAGGAGGTACTTCTCCAGAGCGGACCGCCGCTGCTCGACGAACTCCTGCTTCTGCATGACCTGGCTCTCGATCAGCGACTTGTCGGGCCGCGGAGGGATGAAGTAGCCGCGGTAGGCCTCGGCGAGCCGGTCCGCGAGGGTGACGACGTCCCTGAGCGCCGGCGGACGGCGAAGCGGCCGTGGTCTCGGGTCTCGGTTGTGATCAGGTAGGTGACAAAGGTGCTCGATCCAGGGACGAGGGAGGCGGCGGGCTCCTGCTCCTTCTGGGGATCGGAGATGGAGATCCGCATGTAGGGGGAAGTGGAGGAGGAAGTGGGGGAAGTGGAGGAGGAAGTGGGGGAAGTGGTGAGGGAAGTGGTGGAGGAAGTTGGGGAAGTGGCGGCGGTGGTGATCGTTCCGTTGTAGACGACGTCGGCGTAAGAAGGGGGGTCGGGGGGGTTGAGGAGGGGATCGGAGCCGTCGAGTGGGGATCGGACGGCGGAGAGCGGGTCGGAGAGGGTTAGGGTTTCGAGCTCTTCTTTGGCCGGGTGCCGGTCGAATGGAAAGTGGATTTCCGAGTCCATCATGGTTCGGATCTTGGGATCCGGAAGCGGAGGGAGGAGTGTGCCGCCGGAGGAAGATGGGAAAGTTCTCGGCTGGCTTTAAAAAGCAGCTAGGATGGATGAAGATAGATAAAGTAATAAATGGATAATAATGATTGTAGTTTATTATTAACAGCTACGTTTCCGAAGTATGTTCCATCCTAATTAATGTTCTTGCAATTAATAATGTAATTTACTATCAAAATTCTCTCTAATAATTAATACAGTTCTTTTAAGTTATTTCGTTGTAGACTATAGTCATACTCTAATAATAAATAGTCTATTTTTATTCATCCATCAAAACTTGGATGATGTATCCATCTAGACCTGTCAATTGGGCCAGGCTGGCCCAGTCCATCACGAGCTCGACCCGAGAAATTGGTCCATGTGCCGGCCTGGTCCGATTAATCATTGACCCGGGCCGGATCAGCCATGTATATTGGGTCGTGCCGGACCACGTATATCGACCCATAAGATAGACCCGGCCCGAAGCCCAAGTCCGATCTGGCCCACCCAAATATATAAGAATGTGCACAATCCATATCTAATAGTGTTGAGGATCCTTGTACCATAACTCATATATTTCTTTTATCCTCTGGTATTTAAATTAACGTTTGCTAACTTTGTTTTGTTCACTATGTGAATTCTAGAAACAATGGCCACAGGATTTGCCAAATGGGAAGAAGAGGCAGAGGAAAATTCTCCATGGATTTCTCGAAGAAACGTAGTAGCTTCAACGGTACATGGTTGCAACTGGTCAGAAACTGATGGACATACAGTCCAAAATATCGCGCTTCTTCAGCAGCATATGTTGGCCTAGGAAATGGACTAGGAAGCACACACAAAGCAAGAGGGAGGAAAGAAAGCTTCTGGAATTGTATTTGCAACTTGCTATCTAAATGTTTATTAGAAGTGCCACTAAATAAGCATACATGCAATGGTTGTGATCCACAATAGCAGGACCTAAAGGCTCCTAAAAACTAGCATCACCACAAAGCTATGAGAGTGGAGGCAAAAGACTAGGGACTTCTAAGATCAACAGGATTAATTCCAACAATTCACCCACCTAAGCCTGTTGAATGACACTCACCTCTACAACGCCAAGTTTCTCCCTTATCTCAATAAACTTAACTCATCTGAGCGCCTTAGTGAGGATGTCGGCCAGTTGCCCTTCAGTGTTGATGTACTCAATCTCAACCTTCCCTCTCGCGACACACTCCCGAATGAAATGATACCTTGTATCAATATGTTTGCTTCGATCATAGAAAATGGAGTTCTTGCTGAGGGAGATGGCGGACTTGTTGTCCACCTTGAGCACGACGCTGTCAGCCTCCTTGTTCTTCAAGTCACCAAGGAGATTTGTAAGCCAAATGCCTAGGCATGCTACCGTTGTTGTGCCAATGTACTCGGCCTCGCAGGAGGACAATGCTATGACCTTCTGCTTCTGAGATTGCCAGCTAATAAGGCTACGGTCGAGGAAGAATAGCACGCCAATATGCTCTTGCGAGTGTCGATGTCACCTGTCATGTCACTGTCACTGTCACTGTAGCCGATCAGCCGTGGTTCCTCCACCTTTTTTGCATAGCGACAGCCAAAGTGACGTGTGTCGACGACGTAGCGGAGGATGCGCTTGACAGCAGCAAGGTGTTCGGTGGTCGGGTTCTTCATGAACCGACTCAAGTAGCCTGTCACCTCCGTTTTTTTCGTTATATTTTCAGTATACGTGTATGGAATTTCGACCCGTAATCATACTTGTCTAGCTTAATCTTGCATGACTTGGTTTATTTTGGTTTATTTTGACTTGGGTTCGGCTTGGGTTGGTTTGTTTTGGTTTAGGGTGGTTCATCATGAACCCAACCCCCTACCTACTAACATCTCCATTTAAAGCCCAACTACTTTCTCTCTTCACATATTCTCATTTACTTTTCTTCTTCTCCATTAACCTCTCCTCTAACCTAAGAAAACCCATAGGCAAGTGCACCTTGCTTCCACATGAGAATCTATTTTTATGGTTCATTTATCTTCCTCTCGTGATTCTAAGATAGTTTAGAACTTGACATTTTGCATTTTGAAGTTTTATTTTTTGTAGATCTAGAAATTTGCCATTCTCGGATTTTTGGTGGTTTTGATCTATCAAACTTTCTTATTTTCAAGTTTTGATCGTTCCAGGTTATTGAGATTTGTGTTATACCCCATTTTGATCTATGGAAGTCCCGTTTTTGGCTTAGATTGAAGGTTTCATGGAATTTGGAGTTCTGGAGGTTCCTTACGCCCACGTTTATACGTGCCAGTGTATCAAACTCTACGCTCACGTTTATACGTGCCAGCGTAGTATCAAACTCTATGCCCACGTTTATTCGTGTCAGTGTGAATCTGGATTATGCAAGTCAAGACTGTTTTACGCTTAAAACAAAGTCTACCCTGCCTTGGCGTAAAACAAGTTTCACGCGTAAACTTTACTCCTTTACGCGTACCTCCTTTACGCGTACTTCTTTTACGCGTACTTCCTTTATGCGTACTTTCCTTGGCATATTCCTTTATGCATACTTCCCTTGGCGTACTCCTTTACGCGTACCTCCTTTACACGTACTTCCTTTACGCGTACTTCCTTTATGCATACTTCCCTTGGCGTACTCCTTTACGCGTACTTCCTTTACGCGTACTTCCTTTATGCATACTTCCCTTGGCGTACTCCTCTGGCTTGGCGTACTCCTTTGGCGTACTCCCCTGGCGTACTCTTTTGGCATACTGTCACGATCCGTACCCGCTTTTTCGGATACGAGACGTGTCCAAGCCAGCCTACGCCGCAGAGTCGGCGGTAGAACGCTGTCAAGCCTGCAAGAAATAAATGCTCAAGGAATAACATTTGTCGCTCATTCATATTTCTACATTTATTACAACATTTACAACATTTATAATTAAAGAAAATACAAGATTCTCACAATTAATGAAAATGACAACCAGTTCCACTATCTAGGTCGGCCTCAGCATACCCATGTCTTTCCAGTGCTAAGAGTGATCGCGGCTAAACCTGAAAAATGTTGGTTTCCAGTCAGGAATGGAACAAGTACACAAACCGAGGATAATGCGAAAACATAATAGAATTAACAAGACATAAAAATAACATATGAGATATGAAAACTGGAAAGTACTGATGACATGGCACGGTGGAGAAAAAAAAAAAATAAATAAATAAAAGACAACTACCTATGTGGTGTGAAATATCCAATTCGACATGTGAATGGCTAGGGTAAATCAGGCACCCTACACGTGTCGTGTGCAGCTGCTATTCTCCACGAAAGACACAGGGGATAGTTCTGGGTAGTCCACATGTCTACTAAGATATTTTTCCTCCCACTACTCCGTGTGACGAGCGTGATAACAAGCAGCAAGATATATGTATAAGCATGAAATGAAAAGACTACTATGAATCAAAAGCAATCAGAAAGTGTACTTGCCTGAGGTCCTTAGCTGGTGAAACCAATAATATTATACCACTCAATGAGCCACAATCAGTCAACATGCAGAAGTCTCCAGATGCTGAAATAAACATTACTAACGTTCTCAGAATAGTCAAATTAGCTAGAATTGCCTGTCCTTAAGTCAAATTATGGACACAGGAGCAAAATAGTAATTTGGGCAAAACGATATCCGCCGTTGGACCCTGTCACGCCCCGCTCCCGTAGGAGCGATCGTCCTCGCTAAGGCGTGATGCCGCACGAGCCTAGATTGCGCTCGTGCAAGGCGGGTTCCATAACGGCCGATTTCAGCGGCTGCGACGGGGTCGTCGCACAGAAGTCCCGTGCAGAGACATTGAATATATTGCAGCGGAATTTAAAGAACACATGAACACAAGTATTTCAAAGAAAGCTCTTTTATTGATATTGAATTCAAGGATTACATTGTGGGCGCAAGGCCAATTACAAGTCTCTCAAGTCTCACTTTTCTCTCATTTTACAAGTCACTCTGCTCTCTCTCATCTCTCGATACAAATGCTTGAATCCAGCGGAAGCTTCGGAAGGCGATGTCCATACATTATGTCCTGTATAAGTCTTCAATCATCGCGGCCGCAAGCTTCGAATCGCCAAGGAACTCCGTGCCTCGACGCATCCAAGCGAGCTCCGCACCACGAGCTTCTACCTGTGCCTGCACATGAAACACTGTGTGGGTGTCAGTACCACTGTACTGGTGGAGTGAGCTTCTCGCCCACCCATACAAACCTACACGTTCATTTACTTTGTGCAGCTTAAATCCCTTTCGATTGTCTTTCTAGTCTTGCCTTAGGTTCAGTTTTAGGACCGGCGCCTTAGCGCAACTTGTGTATCGGAACCATCCCGTGCTTACAATGTCAACGTTAACTCATACTTTGTCGCTAGACCACTTCTCGTGCCAACAACGTTAACCTATCAGGTCGTGTTTGCCTTACGGCCAAAATCAGAGACGCAACTACACGAAGGACTCCATTTCCTTGCCTCTAGACCTTTCTCGTGCTTGCATTGTCGACGCACCGACTTATACTTATCTTTCGTGCCAAACTCTGGGACGTAACGACTCGGTCGTGCCATAACTCGATCCGTGCTTCAATATATCCGAGGCAGTGCCTCCTTGCTTAGTCTCGCCTATACTTGTGTTGTGACAACGCGGCCGTGCCTCATAACTCAACGTAACTTCACACAACATGCCCTACGGCCCTTTTTGACTTAACTCGCAACTTAACAGTCGACGCCACATCTCGTGCCGAAGCACGTCGCCTTCGCCGTAGCCAAATCTTAGGCTCAGACATTGTGTCTTTTAACTCATACATATTCAACTCAATCCAAAGGCACCTACGCGGATTGCCGCCCGTGCCGACACATCTATATGAAAGGTCACTGGCCTAACCAGCCATTTTGGACATAGCCTGGTACTCGGGACCCTTGCACCGCCGGTTGCGATCCTCGCTGCAAGTCCCCGACATACCGGTTGCTTCATACCCAGCTCGGCTATAATTCGGTTCTTCCTAGGCCGAGTCGGTCCCGTGGCCCCGGGTTGCCGCTCGAAGAACCACCCCTTGTCGACAAGTAGTCCATGACCACGCGCCTACGCTAACTTCTAGACTTAACGTAATGCAAGGTCACATTATTATCACAGTTCCTTTGTTTTACTCTTTCCACTTTTCGTACTTTCTTTTGCAGAGCCCCAAACCAGGGTTGCCTCGGCGACTACCCATCGCTTAGACTTAACATTCTTTGAACTCAGGGAACGGCTACTGCATAGCCTTCCAACTTAACTTGAACATAACGTGTCTCCATAAGTATCGACCGACCGTGGCTAACTTTCCACAGAACCAACCGTGGCTCGTACCTCTAAACCGACTCGTGTTCGACGCAACGCTGTCGCCCAAGTCATACTTCATATGACGGGCCTTAGGATCGTGGGACTACTTGTCTTGACAACCGCAGAATGAGCGGGACAGCACGTAGAATAACTTAGGTCGACCGGCATAACATTTGCCTAACTCACTCAAGCCTACAACTTAACCCAAGGGACGAGCAAAGGCTATGCCAAGCCTTGCGGGGCAGGACCGAGCATGCTTTAGCAAGCATTTGTCGGGCGACGCCTATGACTTAGGCTAACTCTCAGCTTTCGCACCGAAGACCAACTTTCCTTCTCCCAAGCCACGGGACAAAGGACCAGTGTCATTTTCAAAGCACGCCGTGCACCAACTCTAAGCCGACCGTGGGACGTTTTCCATGTTCTAACTCGATTCAAACCATCGGGATTATTCCCTTAGCTATGTGGATGCGTAGCTTTTATTATCAAGCCTAACTTGTGCAAGTTGAAAACACGATTTATTATGTGAAGGCAAAGATGAGGAAGTTCACCGAAACTACCCCACCTGAGCGATGTCTTCGAGCAAGCCGTTGCAAGGCTAAGGCCGAACGCCGTCGGCGTTTCGATTCCTCCGATTGACTTTGCGGGACGGGGCACTACATCATACACCACTCAGAACAAGTCTCGTCCTCGAGACTTTCCTGAAGGCAAGTCATCCTACCATTTCTATGGCCAAGACTAAATCGTACACATTTTGCCTACGCGTTCATTCGATTCCGAGCCACGCTCGCACTATTATCAATCTTTACTTCAACACGGTTTCAAGATCTCGACACACTCCCATCTTTCAAGCCTTGCTTGAACTCGCCGCTCACTCACTTGGCTGGATCGTGCACGCATTCCAAGCGTCCCTAAAATACATGCATTCAGCCAAGCCGCATGATAGAAAAATTTGTCATTCTCACTCGAGTCGCATCGTGCACATACCCAGGCGTCCCTGAAATATATGCATGTCAGCCGAGTCTCGTGAGCAGGGTTTCCTATATTCGTGATCCATGCCATCCATCCATGCCAATCCTCAGATCAATCATTCCGATTGCTAACACTTGAAACAGGGCGTCTCGCCTAATCGCTAGGCTAATCTTTACGAGGCTAAGTCAATGTCAGGATTGGAATCATAGTTCCCCAACAATAATGCCAACACTGACCCCAATCCTAGGGTCAAACCAAAGTCGATCATACGGGGTCTTCTACCCAAGCTCGCGTCACTCAGATTTCTAAACATCAAGCACGATTACCTAATTCGCATTACGGCACGCGTTGCGTATATTCAAATCCCTTCAATTCACCAATTCTAACCAATTCGTGTATTCGATCACGAGGTCATCTTGCTCGACAATACGTTGCACCCCGATCTCACGCGAGTCCGATAATCCGTGTGGTTCATGAATCACCATGCAACGCTCCCGCAGAATAATCGTTCTCATCGGAGCGTAACTCTTGTTTGAGTTTAGACTCATTCATTCTCGATACGCGGATTGGACCTACTCAATCCTCAAGTTCGACTCTTCAAGCACACAAATCCATTCTCGAGTCACCTTCGCGTCAAACCACAAATCGAAGCACAAATTGTCGCACCGTGCAAGTTCGACCACTCCCGCTGTATGAATCACTATACCAGCGCTCACGCAGAGTGATCGCCCTAATCGGCGTGACGCATGTGCGAGGCTGGAGTAGCACTCGCATAAGACAAGAACATCAACTTGTGGTTGTCGACGAAGCAAATCCAAACATTCCAGTTTTCATCCAAGCCAAGTTCGATCGTTCGATCGTCATTCGTTCCACTTAGAAAATCCTCGAGCCAAGCCTATTCTTTCCTCGACACATTTTAATATCCCGATTATAGCATCCATCGAAACAATGACATTTGCACGATCGTCATTTGCCGAGTCAGAGTACCCCCGAGTTATCGCATATCGATCTTTGATACGCCTCAATACCATCGATGACATGCGTAACCTGACGATCTTCCTTCGCAACTAATTTCGAGTCGTACGACTTGATGCTATTGTCCGAACTGGATATACCACCATTCCTCTATATTCAAGATCAAGTTCGATCACTATTCCTCAAGCTCGTTTCAAGATTGTCGTTCAAAACTCAAGTCACATTTCAGTTGCATCAATCCAAAATCGTACGCGCGATCCTCTATGTTTCCTCGATCAAGACCATTCATTTTCATCCATCATTCCGAAATGTTTTCTAACTCACGTTGCACATTCACAAGTTTCCGAACGAGATGCTCGTTCGGGACATTCGAACCACTATGTCACGCCCCAACTAAGCGTGACGCGTTCTAAGGCTTTGCGCGATCGCATCGCCTCGCCGACATACTCGTAATCCTCAATATTCACTCGAACAATTTCTAAGACAAACCATACACCACTCGGATTCGAGCCACTCGACTAGTCGTCGACACTCATTCTTATTCTTCTCCGAACCTATCACATACACCACTCGGATTCAAGCCATACGATCTAGTCCTCATCACATTCGCATCATTTGCTAAGACATCCTTCAGATTCGTTCGACGAATCGCTAGCGTAGTCTCTCGCGTCGCATCGACGCACTAAGTCGTTCACACTATTTCTTCGAAAATCCAAATCAATCTTCTGTGTACGCCTAAGCGTTAGGCCGATAGCGTTCCTATCGATAGACACTCTAAGTGCATCTCCGTTCCCGACCGAACGATACTTAATATCGCTCGCGACTCGTTTGCACCAAGGGTCAAGGTGCGCGACGCGAAACACAACTTAGCCAAAAGCCGTGTGCATAGCCATCCTGTGCGGACTACATTCCGAGTTTGCACGCTCAATTGCTAGGGTCAACGTTGGACTAATTAGGCATGCACGCGACTTGCTAAGGTCAACATAGGATTATTCGGCACACGTGCGACTTTGCTAACATTAGCACATATTTTCTATCGAGTCAAGTTTGCAATGTTCGGCACAAAGGCCCTATCGACGCATTTGGCAACGGCCTACCGATGCGTTAGATTGAACGCTTGTACGAGCTTTCGAAATATTTAGACTTATTGTATGGACATGTCGAGGGACATTTTGAGAGAGAGCGCACCAACGATGACAACTTGCGGAAGCAACAGAGTTTTACTGAAACATCGAAGTTAAAGAATTCAATCGACGGTCCAAGGACGTAAGCCGTGCTCTGATACCACTATGTCACGCCCCGCTCCCGTAGGAGCGATCGTCCTCGCTAAGGCGTGATGCCGCACGAGCCTAGATTGCGCTCGTGCAAGGCGGGTTCCATAACGGCCGATTTCAGCGGCTGCGACGGGTCGTCGCACAGAAGTCCCGTGCAGAGACATTGAATATTGCAGCGGAATTTAAGAACACATGACACAATATTTCAAAGAAAGCTCTTTTATTGATTGAATTCAAGGATTACATTGTGGGCGCAAGGCCAATTACAAGTCTCTCAAGTCTCACTTTTCTCTCATTTTATAAGTCACTCTCTCTCTCTCATCTCCGATACAAATGCTTGAATCCAGCGGAAGCTTCGGAAGGCGATGTCCATACATTATGTCCTGTATAAGTCTTCAATCATCGCGGCCGCAAGCTTCGAATCGCCAAGGAACTCCGTGCCTCGACGCATCCAAGCGAGCTCCGCACCACGAGCTTCTACCTGTGCCTGCACATGAACACTGTGTGGGTGTCAGTACCACTGTACTGGGGAGTGAGCTTCTCGCGCCCACCCATACAAAACCTACACGTTCATTTACTTTGTGCAGCTTAAATCCCTTTCGATTGTCTTTCTAGTCTTGCCTTAGGTTCAGTTTTAGGACCGGCGCCTTAGCGCAACTTGTGTATCGGAACCATCCCGTGCTTACAATGTCAACGTTAACTCATACTTTGTCGCTAGACCCTTCTCGTGCCAACAACGTTAACCATCAGGTCTTTGTTTGCCTTATGGCCAAAATCAGAGACGCAACTACACGAAGGACTCCATTTCCTTGCCTCTAACCTTTCTCGTGCTTGCATTGTCGACGCACCGACTTTATACTTATCTTTCGTGCCAAACTCTGGGACTCGACTCGGTCGTGCCATAACTCGATCCGTGCTTCAATATATCCGAGGCAGTGCCTCCTTGCTTAGTCTCGCCTATACTTGTGTTGTGACAACGCGGCCGTGCCTCATAACTCAACGTAACTTCACAACAACATGCCCTACGGCCCTTTTTGACTTAACTCGCAACTTAACATCGACGCCACATCTCGTGCCGAAGCACGTCGCCTTCGCCGTACCAAATCTTAGGCTCAGACATTGTGTCTTTTTAACTCATCTATTCACCTCAATCCAAAGGCACCTACGCGGATTGCCGCCCGTGCCGACACATCTATATGAAAGGTCACTGGCCTAACCACCATTTTGGACATAGCCTGGTACTCGGGACCCTCACCGCCGGTTGCGATCCTCGCTGCAAGTCCCCGACATACCGGTTGCTTCATACCCAGCTCGGCTATAAGTCGGTTCTTCCTAGGCCGAGTCGGTCCCGTGGCCCGGGTTGCCGCTCGAAGAACCACCCCTTGTCGACAAGTA